>CAUYQV010032394.1:0-34668 GCA_963574575.1 Galagoides demidoff
AGTACTCATAGGTACATGTGATGTATGCCCAGTCTAGGAAAATTAGGTCAACTTCAGGAGGTGGTCATTGTAGGGAGATGGTCAACTATGGAGGTTCCACTGTGTAAGGTTGATTCCATGTGATCCCCATAAGATTTATGACCAAGTCTTAGATTAAAGTTCAATACAATAAATAGAAACAATTCAGGTGTGTTAAGAGAAATGCATTTAATTCAAGAAAATATATGTTTACAAAATAATTGGAAATTTAGAAGGAGCGGACTCTAAGCTGGGCTTCCAAAACCAGCCCTGAGCACTGCACAACTGAACCACCAGGAGTCTTGCTGATTTTGCCACAGTCAGAAGGTAATAAGAAAGAGGCCACCACTGGAACTATCAAGATGAGAACATTCTGGTATAGCTGTGGCCTGGGAATGAGAAAGTTGCTGTTGAAACACTAACTACTAACTAAAGCTGAACACTGAAAATCCTTATCTTTGCAACTTATTTTCTGAAGGAAACAAACCAAAGCTGCAGGACTATGGCTTCCATATTAGTCCAACCTTCTAAATCTTGAATAAACGCCTTCTAAATGATAGGATCTCATTTGCTTCCAAATCTTAACATCAAGGGAACATGGGAAATAGTTTTTTAGCTTTCTAGAACTGCAGAGCAAAAAGCCAAGTGATGGAAACAGATGTTGAGGACAAACAAATCAACTGTATCTACCCCGGTAGAAGTAGGTATTTCCATTTCATAGATAGGGACACTGAGGTTCAGAAAATCTAAGTCACTTGTATAAGACACAATGGTAAATAAATTGAATTACCAGGAATAGAACCTAGGAGTTTGGGTACCAAGTCCAGCATACATCCCAATTTACCATCCTGTATTAACTGATTATAAAGAATTATAGAACTAGGAAAAGAAACAGTTGATCACATCCCCTAAGAAGAGATGACATTTCCTAACATGTATTTGCTCATCTGTTAGACCATATTATGTTTCCAAAAGAAGGTCATCATAGGAAGAATCTTTAAGTATGTAGCAATACTTCCCAGTGGATGTTAAGCATTATGGAGTTTGGATGAAGCAAGCTTGCAAACTTCAAGCATTTGATTTTCTTCAAAAATTCAAAAAGCAAGACAGGTATGGTGGCTTATGCCTGTAATCCTAGTACTCAGGGAGACTGAGGTGGGTAGACAGCGTTAGCTCATGAGTTTGAGACCAACCTGAGCAAAAGCAACACCCCATCTCTACTAAAATAGAAAAACTGAGGTAACAGGATCATTCAAACCCAAGAGCTGTATGATACCATGGCACTTTACCCAGGTCAACAGCTTGAGACTCTGTCTCAAAAATAAAATAAAATAAAATAATTCAAAAAGCACCCAGATCCTATAGACAGAAAGAAGCAGCCAAAAGGCAAATTTAATGGTGTTCATCTTTATCCCTACCCCACCCTCCAAAAATATTAGATTGTTTGCAAAGATTTATAAAATATCAAAGAGTAAAAGGAAAATGTATTTACACTATCTGAAATAAATTCAGAATTACTATTTCGGCTAGATGTAATATACAAAGTAATTTAAATAAGTAATGATGAAATTATCTCCTAAAGAGATACTGGCCTTAAAGATGTAACTCTAGAGCTACCTAATATAATTTGGCATTCTTATCAATGTTCTAATATGTCACCTTTTGAGTAATTGTCTCTTTTTATTAAAAATGAATTGTTATCAGTATCTTCATATGTGGATATTAAATTTAACCAAATGTGAAATTTCAGGCTACTTTTGAGCATCTTCAGACTCAGCCTGAATTCACTAAGAGACTTGCAGGAAATGGTTTAGCTTTTGCTTTTCAACAGCAAAGGCAGCACTCGGTGCTCATTTTTGTGACTACCTCTTTAAGGGGAAGCATTTTGGAAGCGCTCTCTGGAGAGCATTTATAATAAATCTTTCCGACTTTCTTTTAAGCGGAAAAGAAAAATCCATTTAAGACAATGCTTTAAGGCAAAATGTTACCTGACTCCAGATTCAAACTTTTCATTTATTAGGGAAGAAGTTAAAGTCTCCAGGGGGTATTGAATCAGTCTATTCTGAGAAGTAGAAATGGAGAAGGTACTTTAGGTAAATGGTGTCTAACTCTGGCAACAGAGACAAGCCCTGCCCCGCCAGCCTTACCTCCTCTGGAAGTACCACCACTCTACTCCACAGGGAAGGTATATTGATTCCCTAATTGAGAACCAGGAAGACAGTGAATAAGAAGAATTGTAGCAGCTGCTATTTATTGAATCTCCATAAATGCCAGCCATGTTCAGTACTTTACCTGTGTTATCTCCCTTAATCTTCAGCACATAGCTATAATCATTAATCGTCTCACATTATGGAAGAGAAAGCCACGGCTCAAAAGAGCTAAAAGTGTCCCCAGTCACTCAGCTAGTAAGAGAAGAGGCAAGACTCAAGCCTTGATCAACCGCCTCAAAGTCTTTGTGCCCTTCCCTCACAGCATAGCCTGAGAAATCCAGAAACTCCTGGGTGGCCACTTCCCACTTAAAGGAGCTTCTCAAATAGAGATAGTCTCAGGCAAGCAATGGAGATTGACACAATGGCCCAAATCCTACTCTGTGTAACACGGCAACACCACAGGAAAAGGTTTGCAATCTTTCCCGAATGTCTATAGCAATCAATGTAAAGGTTATTCAAGTTCAGCACACTTGCCTCTAGCAAAATACAGCTAAATTTGTTCCACTTTCGGGAAATGGAAAGAGTAAAAATCCTCCCTCCTCATTTGTAGCTGGCTCTCTGTTTGAATTTTCACCTTGACGGAGCTAAAGGATACATCATAGAAAGGGATGGACGCCTATGACTGAAAACGTCATACTTGAAATGACAATCAGGACCCCTGCACACTTGGACATTTTAACAACCTTCCCATGTTTTACTGATTTTCTGTATATTCCCAAAAAGTTTCTGTTACTAATGCCAGAGTGCTTATTGCTAGTCATTTTCTCTGGCCCTTGCTGTGTTTTCCCTACAGTCTCTGTTGGACTATTTTATATGTGTCTTAAACACATTATGCCTTTTATGTTTTTTAGGAGTAGAAATTACTTTGTTTCACTTTGTTTGGAGGCGTGGGTATTTTTGACAAGTGAGGCTTCTTCCATTTATTTCATCGCACATTTTTTTCTTTCTACTATTCCCCCAGATATCTGCATCTTACTATAACTCAGACATTCCAAATCAGATGTGATAGCTGAAGCATTGTAACTGAATTGTGTGGGAAGAAATACTCAGGACTGTGATTATTCTTCATAGAAGTCTTCAAAAAACATTCGGCTCTTCTGCTGCCACATCGCATTACAAATTCATTTTGCTTCACGGTAATGCTCACCTTAATTTTCTTTTACTTCACCCCTCTAACAGGTTATCTCGGTCCCCACGCAGATGCACTGGCGACAAGCTCTCCAGAGGCTTTCACACGCTCCTACCACATACAATCACCTTCCCTGTCGGACGGAGCCCTTAAGGACACTTCAGCCATTTCTAGCCATGTATCCTGATTTGCCTGGGGACCGTAAGAGCTGTAGGAAAGAATTTCTGACATGCTGGGATGAGAGGCAGTACGGAAGGGGAGTGTTAGAGTGATACAGGGCGCATGAAAGAATACAGTCTCTGCCAGAGCAATACTGAAAGGGAATCATATTTCTGCACACAGTAGGACTTTGTCCTTACATTCACCACTACGGCTGAGACAGATCCTACCCCTCCTCAACCCCCTAATTAGACTCCATTCGCCACCCCACATTCTCCACCGACCAGGTACATTTCCTGTTGTGTTATCTGCCAGAATGGTGGACCCCTCTAGACTACACCATCTGAGCTAATGAGAAGTCCAGCAGGAACCGATCAGAAAGAGGGAAGAAAGGTCAGGCTCATTACTGGCTTTCTCACACGTGCTTCAATGTGGGGTAGTGGATGTGACCCCTTGGACTTCAGCTCTTCCCAGGCAGCCCCTTCTCCAAGGCTTTTGCTCCTAGAAGTGTGGGGGAAGCTGTTTCTCCTCTTCAGGCTTAGGGGTGGTAACACCTTCTCAGTGTTGCTAGTCAGGGGTGCTTCCACTTCCCTTGTTGTCCTGTCCAAACCTGACACATCTCTAACTAACAATTTCATTAAATTCTCTTCAGAACACCATTAGCATTACTTCTGTCTCTTGCTGGGCCCCTGGCTGTTGGAGCAATTGGCACCAGGAGTAGCCTCAAGAAACAGTCTCTCAGGTAAAAATTCTAGTATTGATTTAATATATATTGCTTTATAATATACAGAGGATTTGTTTACAGAGGTTTAGGGGACAGTGAGAGACACACATAGGGGGCAAGGCTTTGGATTATG
This sequence comes from Galagoides demidoff, assembly GCA_963574575.1. Lineage (NCBI taxonomy): Eukaryota > Metazoa > Chordata > Mammalia > Primates > Galagidae > Galagoides > Galagoides demidoff. The sequence goes on from CAUYQV010032394.1 coordinate 4,374, forward strand.
TGTCTGTGTCATTTAATCATTCTGGTAACAAAGAGGATTCTTCTCACTCTTTCAGGAGCTTACAAAAATAAAAATATATTCTTAGTGCCTTGAATTTTCAACCCAAGGCATGAAGTAGAACTAATCAGCTTTAAATATGTCTCCTATCTACTATATCTGCAGAACAAACATAACTGATGATCAGGACATGATTGTATGAGCAGAGTTGCAATGCTAGTAAATATATTTTTTTCAGTGGACTTAGGTACTTACAGTTAAAATGAAGGCCAAGAGCTCATCTCAAGTCTCAGGGTTCTACTCCATTGTAACCAGGCCCCAGCTGTAGCCTATGAGACTGGCTGTAATATAAGTAGGCACTCGTTGGAAAAAGTGAGACTTGAGATGAGCTGACAAAGCCCCATGAATCTTTCTTGGTAATTTAAGCAATCCTGCCAGCCTGTCTCCAGAAACTACTTTCATGACTTCATCAGCAACACTTGCCTTGCTAGGAGATTCTCATTGCCCTCAAGGTTAACCTCAATCATCATTCATTGCTTACATGACCAAAAGGAAAAATACCAGGTTTCCTCAAGGATGAGAAAGGCTCTACACCAAAGAGGTGCCAGGCCTTCATAACTTTTATCATCAGAAAATGAGGATGGGAGAAGCATGTTTAGAAATTGATTCTCAGGGGGTATATTGAGAAGATAAAAATATAAAGCTAATTTAAGAAGAATGCATCACTCTGAAAAAGTTCACTTGAGATTCTAAACATAGTATGCCAGCTGCAGCACTTGAGACAGGTTCTAACAGTCCCCTGAAACCTAGACTCAGGGTGAGCTCCAACAACGAGGACAAGATGCTGAGACTCTCTGACACAAAAAGGAAAACACCAAAGGCAAAGGGAGGTGGGAAGCTGGAGTGGATGTGTCATATAATCTACTCATCCATAAGCTCACCATGCCCACAGGAGGCAAGAGAGAATACTTTGGTAGTAAACACCAGCATCTCTGTACAGAGATGCTGCTGAAGAACTGGACTCCTTAATCTCAATTAGAACTATGTGCTCTGAGAGTGGAAGTCCGCCAAGTGGCAGCACTCAGTTTTGGGGATGAGGTTGGCACAATTCCCACAACAAACCACAAGGACAGAATGGCAACACAAGTGTTTGGGGGGGGGTTCGACCCATGTGGATTTATGCTTGTGGCTGGTATTTCTTGTGTGACGACTGTAGAAATAGATTATCAGCCTTCTAAAATATAACATGGTCTGTATTATCAGACCAAGGCTTCCTCTGATGGGCGAGAACCCAAATCAAAGTATGATAGTGGCAATTCACAGCCTCTCACCCAGCTCATAAACCCAGACCCTTTTGAGATAGAGATATTTTCTTTTTTCTTTTTTTTTTTTTTTTTGAGATGGAGCCTCAAGCTATCCCCCTGGGTAGAGTGCAATGGCATCACAGCTCATAGCAACCTCCAACTCCTGGGCTCAAGCGAGTCTCCTGCCTCCGCCTCCCAAGTAGCTGGGACCACAGGTGCCCGCCACAACACCTGGCCATTTTTTGGTTGCAGCCATCATTGTTGTCTGGCGGGCCTGGGCTGGGGATCCGAACCTGCCACCTTAGGTGTACGTGGCTGGTGCCTTAGCCGATTGAGCCACAGGCGCTGAGCCGAGATAGAGATATTTTCTTTAAGGATTCACCCTGAAATGTGGACATAGGGATACACTGTAAATCTTCCTCCAAGCTTTTCCCCAGATAACCCATGGCCATTTAACAGAGTGATAGTGAACTTGGAAGGGAATATAACCATACCACCTAGGAGCTATTAGTTATTGGCCCAATTTAACACTAATTGTGGGCACAAAGTCAGAAAATAAATGGAGTCTTGGCCCACATCTCTCAGAAAGGTCAGTGGGATGCATCTCTTTCTGGTGGTTATTTCCCATGTTGCTGATAATAAACCTAAAATAATCTTACTTACCAACTACGAATGTCCTCACATTGGTTTCCTGGCTCGTGAAGTAAATATCATTATGATGAGAAGAGCCAAGTGAAGTCCCTGCTTCTCCCTGTAAAGGGTAGACAAAAAGCCATGGCATATCCATGGGGAAATTGCAAAATCTGGTGCTTCTAGCAATCATTAGAAGAAATAAGGATGGTGATTCCCGTCCCATTCTCACTTGATTGTTCAGTTTGGCTGGTACACAAGCCAAATGGAAGCTTTAAAATGATCCTCAAATATTGGCACCACCAGCCACAGCTGCTGATCCAGATGATCCTTACTAGGATGAATCAGCACAGCTGATGGTCTTAAAGTATGGTTATTAACTTAGGACTGGGTTTCATTTTGTTTTACTTTGTTTCTTGCCTGGGAGCAATCAGAAGCAACTTGTATTTATCTAAATAGTAGGAACAGAAGTATACCTTTAGTGTCTTACCTTGAGGTTATGTAAATCTCCTAATCATTATGAAAGTATAATTCAGAGAAATCTCAACCATGTTGAAATCCTAGAAGATATCACTCTGTTTCATTCCATTGAAGACAATATGTTAATTAGATCAGATACCTAAGAGGTTGCATGCACCCAGATGCCTTAGTAAGACACTTGAGGCCAGTGAGTAGGAGATAAAACCCACAACACTTTAGGATCCTGCCAAATTGCCAAGAGTCTAGAAATCCTTTGTTGTAGAGCCATTAGGATTTCCTCTTTGAGGTGAGCAATAATTAACTGCACCTTGAACCATGAAGAAAGAATCACTACATTTGGCATGTGTTTAGCTTCTGGAGAAAGCAGATACTACCTTTGATAACACTGCTGTTACCTAGTTCCTGGGTAATCCACAAGGCAATCAAGTCTGGGGGTCAGAAATTGCCCCAAAGTACCTGAGATCTGAAGATCGCTGCGGCATCGGTCTCAGAGCCACTGAGAAATGGGAAGAATACCTGGGTATAGCAGTTCAAACAGGTCTGAATTCCTCTCTTGGGGATTCCAAGACTGTATTAGATGAGGAAAGCTGAGATCCTACCCATTGTCATGTACATGTAAAAGATTATGATCAGATATAGAGACTATGATGGCCAATAGTGTCAATTGTGGGTAGGCTATGGTATCCAGCACTAATCTAGTAGTTGCTGTGGAGGTGTTGTATGAATCTAGTTAATATCTACATTCAGTTAACTTTAAGTAAAGGAAATTATCCTCCACAATATGGATGGGCTTTATTCAATCAGTGAAAAGTCCTTAGGAACAAAACAAGATTTTCCTGGAGAAGAAATTCACATTCAAGATTGCAACATCAGTTCCTGCCTAAGAGTTTCCAGCCTGAGGACATGTCCTACAGATTTTAGACTCGGCAACCCACAATCACATAGCAAATTCCTTTAAATACCTGCCACATATTCAGAAGACCAAAATCACTTTATAACAAAGATATTTGCACCAGAATGTTTATTGCAGCTCCATTCATAATTGCAAAGTCATGGAAGAAGCCAATTGCCCATCAACTCACAAATGGATTAATAAATTATGGTATATGTACACTATGGAATATTATGCAGCCTTGAAAAAGATGGAGACTTTACCTCTTTTATGTTTACATGGATGGAGCTGGAACATATTATTCTTATTAAAGTATCTCAAGAATTGAAGAAAAAGTATCCAAGGTCCTCATTTCTACTATGAAACCAATATGTAATCACCTACACTTCCATATGAATGTTATAAGCCAACTACGATCCAAGATGAAGGGAAAAGAGGAAAGGGAGGGAATGGGGGAGGATAGATGGAGGGAGGGTAATTGGTTAGACCATGCCTATGGTGCATTTTACAAGGGTACATGTCAAATCTACCAAGTGTAGAGTATAAATGTCTTAACTCAATAATTAAGAAAGTACAGTGAAGGCTGTGTTAACCAGTTTGTAGTATTTTAAATTGTATATAAAACCAGTACCTTGTACCCATAAATACATTAACGTATGCAGCTATGATTTAATAAAAATAGAAAGAAAAAGAAAGAAAAAAAAGGGTGGTGTGTGTAGCTCAAAAGAATAGGGCGCCGGCCCCATATGCTGGAGGTGACCAGCCCCGAGAAAGAAAGACCTACCATGGATACTAGAAGGATTAGGCACCTAGACCAACCCCCCATGCAGTCAAAAATCTGCATATACCTTTGCACTCCCCAGAAATGTAATTACTAGTATATTACTGTTGACCTTATTCATGAACAGTTGAATAACTATTTTTAATTTTTACATAATTTTATTTTATTATAATGTGTACTTGCATTCTTAAAATAAAATAAGCTAGAGAAAAGATATTATTAAGGAAGTCATAAGAAAGAGAAAACATATTTCCTATTCATTAAGTGAAAGTGAATCATGATAAAAGTCTTCATCTTCATCATCTTCACATTGAGTAGGCTGAGGAGGAGGAGGAAGAGAAGGGGTTGGTCTCTCCCATCTCAGGAGGAGTAGCAGATACAAAAGGAAATCCTCTTCTAAGTGTACTCACACTGTTAAAACTGAGTCATTCAAGAGTCAACTGTGTGTGAAGGATGTATAAATCCTGTGGTTGGTTACATTTCTCAGTTCTTTGGAGAATCCATTCTGATACAGGGACAAACTGTTAAGGTGAATTTATCTAGGATCCACAGGGAAGTAGGCTGATTTTTAGGCTTCCTCAAACATTTTTTAGAGAGACAGGGGATTTTTTCCCTCAGATGATAATTTATGCTTAAGTTAACATTTACATAGGGGGTTGGGAAGAATTTTAAAACTAAGTATTATTTTTCTCTGTTTTTAAATTCTGTTCGATGATTTCTCATTTTACTCTTACTACATGCATCAGTTTTCTGGTTAAGTCCAGTGGTGGGTGGAACAGCAAATATAAAGATGATACTTTTATTCTAAGATGTGAGTTGTTTTACCTGTGGCTGAAATGGTTCTTTAGCACCTGGGGGCCCCATGAAGCCCTTGTGCGGCAGGCCCAGGAGTGCTGGCCAGTGCCAGAGGCTGTGGGCAGGGACAGCCACAAACAGAATCAATGTAGCCTCCTGCCTTCACAACACAAGGTTGGGCTAACTAACAATGGTGTTCAACCAGGAGCATTGATCACCTATCTTCTGGATTTCAGAGAAAACACTGAAATCTACTAGGAAATAATGCAGAGAGAGAGAAACTACCCTTAACTGTTCAAAACAAAACCTACCTCAATTTATTTGACCCTTAATAAAGCTTTCCACAGGATAAGTTAATACTAAGTACACACAGGTAAATTTGAGAATTCCACAAAAAATGCAAAAAGCAAAATCAAGAGACAACCATTCTGTCTCCTTCTTCTTTCCCTCCTTCTCCCTAACCTGCACTGTCCCTGTCTACATGTCTCCCTCATTTCTGATATTTTTCTCTGTCTCTGTCGTTCATCGCCTATTTTTGCCTGGGCCCATAATACCATGAAGTCTGATCTCTGCTTCTGTCTTCATGTCTCTATTGTTTTTCCCCGTGTTGTCTGAATTTACCCATTTACGTGTAAGCCAAGCTTGCTACTCCCAGTTCCATCTTAACATCCTTTATAAATTTAATTGCTGACAAAGGAGAGCACCTGTGTTCCAACTCCAAATTCTAGGCCCCACTTGGACCCCTGATCTCCAGTTGTGGCTGGTTTTCAGTGAGTGGCTGCACTGAGGTCCACGGCTGCACACTCCACAGTGGCTGTTGGAACAGGCTCTCTGAGAAGGGCAGAGGTATTACAGGAAACATGTCTATTTAATGTCTATTAAGGGCCAGAAACAACAGTTTCTCCTAACAACTATCCATTAGGGTACTTGAAATATCTGGTTGATTTAAACTTTAAAGCTAGTGTCTAAAAAATTATACTCTAGAACTAAAACAAAAGATATTTAAACACATGAAAGGAGCCCTGACATCTCCTAGAGGAAGGTGAATGGCCCAAAACAGGCCGATTGCACCATTCTATCAAGAGACCTCAAGATACTCACTCAAAGTCCTTAAAACAGTGGTTCTCAACCTGTGAGTCGCGACCCCTTTGTAACAATGAAAATACATTCTGCATATCATATATTTACATTACGATTCATAATAGTAGCAAAATTACAGTTATGAAGTAGCAACAAAAATAATATTATGGTTGGGGTCACCACAACAGGAGGCACTGTATTAAAGGGTCGCAGCATTAGGAAGGTTGAGAGCCACTGCCTTAAAAGGAGAAAGAGACATTGAGACTTTGGATGTGGAGTCCACCCACAGAAGAATGTGACTTTTTCTGAGAAAGGAGCATGGGTAAGAAGCATATCTACTTCTTAAAAATTAAATATAAATATTATAAAATTCTTTCAAGATCATTGTCTTCTGTAGTACTGTTATTTACACTCATTAGTAGAAGTACTAAGATTGTTTCAATCATAAAAATTTTAAGTAGTGAAGTTATGTCCTCATAAAAAATTAATGTTTATTAGACAAAGGCAAGATCTATGTGGAGTTTATGCACAGAGCTTATAATACTGAAAAGAAAAAAAGATGGCATTAAAATGTGAAGGAAAAGCAGAAGGTTAATGCTAAGCTTTCCCGAAGGCACTGACAATTTGGGGATTATGAGTGGGGCTGTGCAATGAGTAAGTCATCCCGGGAAAGCTGGATGGAGTCTTTGTAAAAATACAAGAACACTTTGGAAGGAAAGGTCAAGTAAATATATGCAAAGGGTACGAATGAGAGAAGAAAGAAAAGCTTAAATGGAGGTACAGGAGGAGATTGGTGTCGACTCGGGTGCAGAGAACAATGACTGGACTTCACTTGGTGTCAAGGTGTCGACTTGGGTGCTGAGCACAGTCACTGGACTTCATAAAGGGTGTCAAGAAAGCAGAGATTGTGAGCTAAGCAGAAAATTCGGTGAGTTAGTTTGGCAATACTATGTGTCACAAATTGAGTGATGGGGTGAACAGGGATTATCATTTTTCCCTGCTCTATGTAATATCAGCATTTTATGTGACAGCTTTAAAATGCACCTAATTAGCCCAGGACCTACAAACTTGCACAGTGCCCACTCTGTCACTCTGCCTCCCAGAGCTGGCCTCACATATAATCCTCACGTCTGTAATCAGAATTCTCCTCTCCTCAACTCTGACTAACTCTCAGTTCTGGCAAGAAGCCAGATCTCAGCTAAGCAGTGCATGAGAGCCCTTCACTATAGCTCTTGTCCCCACCCTCAGTGAAACTCTCTCCTGCTGCCAGTATGGACAAATTTAAATGAGCCTCAAGTGTGCACAGGTAAAAGCCTCGTGACTGTTCCTTGGGGGTCAAAGGCAGAGAGAAGGTGAGGAGCTACGAGGCCCTGCAGGGAGGAGACAATGAGTAACAGGGTATTGAGGTGACACGGGGGGAAGTGAAGACACGGTTGGAACAAAGCAATGGGAAGAATAAGAAGGACACACGAGGAACACTGGAGAAAATAGAAAGAAAGAAACTGAGGGGTGGCGCCCATGGCTCAAAGGGGTAGGGCACCGGCCCCATATGCAGGAGGTGGTGGGTTCAAACCCAGCCCTGGCTAAAAACTGGGAAAAAAAAAAGAAAGAAAGAAGTTGAGGGGTCAGAGGAGAACAAAATGAATCAGAGAAAGAAAAGGAGACCCAAAGAAAGCCACAGAAAGGCAAAGCAACCAAGCTAAGGGAAAGAGCAGAGGAGAACAGGAGCTGTGCACGCTCGGGCCGTCTCTGACAGTGTGACTGCTGGAAACCCACCCTTCATCTGACAGTCAGCAAGAAATAAACTAATGGAAAAAGAAAATGAGGGGACCGGAAGCCTCTGCAGAGAAGCCCAAGACAGCGTTCTGAGGGATTTTGGACTTACAGCTCCTCTTTGCTAATTAATAAGAAGGCACCAAAATACCTGTTCTTTTTAAAATTATGCAATTTATACAATTTGCCTGCATTTTCCAACTACCTACCTCTTGCAATACATGGTTTTAAGTTCATTAATAATCTATCCTTCACATGTGACCAATAATTAGCTTACTGGCCCTAACACTTCATACCAGTGTAACATAAATGATTCATTAATTTGCTAAGTGCCACAAAGCACAAGGATATTAATGGAATTAATAATCTTGCAGTGATACAAACCCAAGATTCTTCCTCTACCTTCTCATTAAATAAACAAATGAATGACTGCAGAGTGCTCCATGGGAGATATGGGGTTGGGGGGACTTTTATCCTGGGATCTTGTTCTTACCAATACAAGGAAGCCTGAATAAAGGAGAAGGAGAAAAGTTTCTCAAATCATGTGCATTGCAAGTTATGTCATTTATCTCTTCCCTGGAGTTAAGTGCTGTCTCAGATGGATGAGATTCCGGAGCTCTGCTCTCACTGTGGCGAGTGTCTCACAGGTGGCATTTGATGGGTTCTTCCTGTACCTTTAAAGATTTATCGGTAAGCAACAGTAGGCTGAGAACTTTTTCTATCCCTTCTCTCGTCAGTGACAGTACTGCATCAATACTGAGTAATCATTACAAAGCTCAGAGCCACGTTTTCCCCGAAAGGCCAGACAAAAGACTGTCTCCAAAATCTTTTACAGTTTTCACAAGGTTCTTTCTTATTTTCTTTTTCTTTTAACTTTTTTGCTCAACTATGGAACTTGTAGAAGAGTCCTCTGGGGATGGGGAGATTAATGGGTTTCAGATTTTCTTTCTCATCTTTTAGAAAGTCCATCCAGGTAAAACATTGATTGATTGGAGGTGTGAGAGTCCATCATCTCCTCAAAAACCATAGTACTCAGGGAGGCTGGGGAGGCAGAGGACCAGAGAGGCATCCGGGCAGCCAAAGGACACAGCCTGCTGCTCCTGCGTGACTCGTAGGTGACGGCTCCCATTTGTTCTGCTCACCATTTTGATCAGAAACATCAAGGTGAAGGTTTTGTTTTATTGCAAGTTATGTTGGGATGGAATACTCTATGTTGGTATGAAGCGTTCATCATAGAGAAGTCGGAACATGACAATGAGAAAATACAGTAAAACAAACCATAAACTCACCACCCAAACTAAATAAACACAAAAGCCTTTTGGTCATTTCCTTTTCCTTTCAGACTTTTTTCTTTGGTATATCTTTTTAAAAATATATGTGTTTGTATTATTTGGTAATCTGTTTCCACTCAATGATATATATTCCATGACAAAATGTATTCCATGTAAATAAATATGATTCTTATAGCTTTACAGGTTTATATCCAGGGTGGCCATAAAGTTCATGTGCATTCCCTATTTTAAACTATTTTAAATTGCACATGAACTTTACATATATACACATATATAATCAAATGTCAAGTTATCAAGTTGACATTATAATTTTTTTAAGAAAAAAGAATGCAACAGTAGAAATCTAAGATTTCAGGAAATGAGCGACTCCAAAGAAATAAATTACCATTCAACTAATACTTACAATTTTAAGAAGCAGAAATTTACAGAGATCCCGGTATGTACATGGGCTAAGCTCTTACTGTTGCGAGTTCAGATATGGATAACAGAGAGATCCTGGCCTAAAGGAAACACATCTGTGATATCCCCCCTAAAATGTTATACCTTAAATCTCTTTTTCTTTCCAAAGTGTTAAAAGAGTAAATGTTTTATCCCCCCTAAAATGTTATACCCTAAATCTCTTTTTCTTTTCCAAAGTGTTAGAAGAGTAAATGAATACACTGAATAATGCTTAAATGAGGGATTTTAGTGTGCCTATGACGAGAATGGTGTTCACTGTACCAGTCAGGTAAGTTTTCTCCCTCACTACCTCCCACTCTTCTCCCTTTTTTGTGCCTGTGTGGACCCATCATTTAGCTCCCCCTTGTTAGGGATAACATGGATTGTTTGTTTTTCCATTCCTGAGATACTTCACTTAGGATAAGTGCCCATCAACTAATGAGTGGATACAGAAAATGTGATACATATACACCATGAGTATTTCTCAGCCTATCTCCTTTCAAATGGAGGAGCCTCATCATCATTTAACCATTTCTCAGTGAACTATCACTATTGACTATTATGCCGTAGATCAATACAGTCACTTTGCTTTTCAATGTGGGGGTCACTACTTTCACTGTCACTGCTCAATAACTGCCCAATAGCTTTCTGATTATTTTTCCAATTCTAATTTATCAGGGGCTGAGAAATTGAAAACCTAAGCTCCTTAACAAGTGCATATTAAATAAGGCCCAATAAATCTATGAGGGAAGTTTTTGAGTCAGTAAGTACCATCCATGGGTTTTATAATGTTCACTTACATTAACTTAAATGATATGTATAAAAACTGTAGGTAAGTATCACATACCTCATGCTATGACAGAAAAGGAACAGAAAAGAAAATCAAGACTTGGAGAAATGAAATAACCTACTCACTAATACCTGGCTATAAAATTGTAGAGTAAGGACTCAGACCTAATTCTTCTCATTCCAAATTGACTCTAAACCTTTGTTAAAAGGTATTTCAGACTTTTCTCTTGCTTTGGGTTGGCTGAGGAAATACAATCCAGAACACAGTTTTCTATAATGTGTTTTGTCAAACACAAATTATACAAGGTGCAAGTATTATGAAATCAAAGAGGAAAACACTGAACCAAACACCTTGCAGGACTCCTCAGTGGTTGTAATATGCTAGTGTGCCTCATAAATCTCTGAAAGCAGCATTTCCATAGCTGTTGGGCCCTCCGGGTGACCCTGGGGGACAGCGCACCTCTGCAGACTCCGGAGAGCACCTTACAGGAGATGCCGTCCTGCAGGGGTGGGTGAAGGGGCAGCTTCACCATATGAGGTTAATGTGGTTTGATAATCGTGGTCTTCCCATTCCCTTCTCCCTTCCAGATTGTTAATAAAACAAAGATTAAAACATAAATTCTAGAAAAACATACTGTTTGGGTGAGATAATTACCTTTTGATAATACAGAAAACTACTTCTAATAAAAAGAACAGATACACTTTACAGGAGTAGCTCCAGAATACACCTACATACTATTATTAACAAATAATCAGATAAAAGTATAAATTCATAGACACAGATATAAAATGAAAACTTTTAGGCTGAATTTAGCAGAAATCAGCACTATTAGATCAGAACCTTCCACTGAGCTATGATGCACCTTTCTACGATCTTAGTGGTCTCTTATAACATACAATTTCCATCTCAGACTTTGTTAATGGCAAAGATAAAGAATTTCCAATGGGGTGGTGCCCGTGGCTCAAAGGAGTAGGTGCCAGCCCCATATGCCAGAGGTGGCAGGTTTAAACCCAGCCCCAGCCAATAAAAAAAAAAGAAAGAATTTCCAAAGTAATTCAATTTATCTTCACAAATTATTCATAACAAAAACATTTGAAAAATCCTTCAGAACTCAACAGATAATTTTAACATAGCAAAATCTTTTTAAAATTTTGGGATATGTTCATGAAATAGCATCATTTCAGAAAAATAACAAAGAATGTTACTATGTGGCCTATGAATTAAAATATTCTACATAGGGGCAGGGCGCATTGGCTCGCACCTATTATCCTGGCACTCTGGGAGGCCAAGGCAGGAGGATAGGATCACTAGAGTTCAGGAGTTCAAGATCAGCCTGAGCAAGAACAAGATCCCTGCCTCTACTAAAAATAGAAAAATTAGCTGAGATTTGCAGCAGTGCCTGTAGTCCCAGCTACTCAGGAGGCTGAGGCAAGAAGATTACTTGAGACCAAGAGTTTGATATTTCTGTGAGCAAGGCTGATACCACAGCACGCTAGCCTGGGCAACAGAGTGAGACTCTGTCTCAAAAAAATAATAATAAAATAAAAAATTAAGTTATATTAAATTAAAATAAAATATATTATCCATAAGAAAACATCACACAATTCCTACTCTTGCTGCCATGAAGAGATGTGCATGAGAAATTTGCTGAACATTTTATATCTAGTTTCTTACTTAAAACACCCCAACAAAGCAGGTACACTAAAAATAATCTCCAGTTCTACAGATAATGAAATTGAGGTTGAGAGATTAAATTTCCTAGGGAGGCAGAGGTAGGATTGGCAGCCAGACCGCCTGACTCCAAAGCCCCTTTACTTACCCCCCTTCTTTATGATACTCATACTTAGCTATTTCATGTATTAAATACAATATCCTAATATTTCTATTTCAATCACTACAGTAAGCATGGCAAGTTTAAAAGGAAAGATGTCCTCTCAATAAGATTTCTCTATTTTACCTTAGAAAGCTTCCTAGGGCTACAAAATATCCCTTCATTCATTTGACTGATAACTAACCTCTACTCTTCAAGCAGAAGTCAAAAGACCATGACATCTCATGATTTCTTCTTCTCTTTTAACATTTCTGCTGTCTCATCAAGGCCTTTACAAATAGAACTTAAACTTTGATTAACTGCATTACAAGCTAATCCCCAAATAAAAATCAACAGAGCATGTATAACCAGCAAAGGAAGTCAGGTCTAAGCCCCCAAATAGCTTTACCTGAAACCTGGTAAACAGTCAATCTGCAATTTTAGTTTTTGTATAAATTAATTTTAATTCAAAATATGGTAAAAAAAAAATGGAGAGAAAATCATATGACTAATTTGGCTTTCAATACAGGAGACATTGGAAGTAGTATATGATTGAAGCAATCTAGGACATTCTATCAATCAAGCGAAAATTATTTATTGCATATTCACCACCTCCACCATTATGCCACGGTACTTATGATCCCAACCCTTGGGCTGCCAACTGAGGTTAAAATGCAGAGAATGAGTAGGCCTTAAAGTGAGTGCATATTCTCTGGAGAAAGGATGGCATTAACTCCTTAGGGACCACCATTACAATATCAATATAATGCAAAACCCCAAAGGAACAGAATAAAATACAGGTAAATTATGACTGATTTTAGGAAGATTACATCAATGGAGTGAAGCCCTGTGAGACAAAAAATGTACCAGTACTGGGGCACTTAATCCGGAAGGTAGCACCGTTGCACAAGGTGCTGAGTCCTAATAAAACAAAATGAAGGATAATGTTGATATAGAATGTCAAGCCCAAGACCACCAATTTACCTACAACCAATCAGAGCTATTTTTGTCATCCATTTGTCTGTGTAAGGTGGTGCCTTATTTAGAACATGAAATGCATTCTGGCATTTGCAGCTGAGGCCCCTCAAGTAGAAAAGAGCCCCTATCCATTCAATTCAGGAAAAGGTCACAGAGGTATATTACATAAAACTAGTATTATTATACATGCTCAGAACTCCCGTTCAAAGAGAATTACCAAGGGATATACATAGATTTTCTGATAGCCTCTCATCTAGGAGGGCATTCATCTTCTTACAAAGTATGCTGCCTAGTCTTTGGTATGGTGATAGATGTTTAATAATGGACTCTCCAGGAAAAAAAAAAATTTTATTAGAAATACTACTGTTTTAAGAATATATACTACCCAATTTACAAAAAAAAAGATAAGGTATATACAATAATCTTTATATAGCAATAACTTTAGTGTGACTTTCTGCTTTTATAAACTCTATTGTCAGTTTTTTTTATTCTATCCTAACAATAGTGCCACCAAATTAAACTATGTATGAATCCAATTCAAAAAAGAGTCACTCATATCATGAACAAATAAGTGTACCTTTGATATAAATGTTTTTGATATTTTATTTTGCATTATAAAATGAAATTAAAGTAAAACACCAACGATCTGTCTCAGGCTGCACTCAGTTTTCAATGACATAGGCAACTTCTTTGCTGAATCAGATAATTGTTTTCCAATATGAGGGGAGTATTTTCTCAATTGCTATTTACAAGGGAATGGCAACAGGCACAATTTTTAAATGAATCAGTCTTATTAAGAGTTTCTCCATAATACTTTAAGTCTAGACAATGAAGAAACAACAACTTGTAGCATTTGGTACTCGCATGGTGTTAATACTCCATCGTGGTCAATTTCAAACTACCCACAGAGCACTAAGAGGAACAGGGCTCCATTACATAGTGGTTCTGCCATCCAGAGAGAACAGACCCAAGCACGGTCACTCACGCAGACCACAGGAAAATGCAGTCAATTTTAAGAAGGGACAAGTCCTGAGTATTTTACTTCCTTTGTTTTTAATACAATGTTCAATTTAACTTTATATAATTTAATTTTAAAAATGGCTCTTTAACAATCAGCAAACCTGCTGTAAATTTAACAAACAGCTCTTGTGAGCCTGTAAAGCTGGCTCCAGCCTGCCAAGGCCTCCATCCCTGTTAGCGGCAAGTTGAACAGCGTATTTCCCCTTCTTACTGGTCTTTTGGGGGTGTTCCCTTAGCTGTGGGATTATTTTAGAAATTCCCCTTCCTTGGCTTTTATAGTCCTAAGTATTTCCTGAAATTAAATGACATGTGAGAAATAACCAGTGGTGGTGATGGGGGAGAGGAAGGCAATGAACCGTCAAAGAGCAAACTGTGAGACAGTGAAGAGGGCACTGGATCTGGAGTCAGAAGCCCTGGGCGCAAGCTTTAGTCCCAGTATCTTAAATGCACCTTTTAAACTTTGACCTTCAGGCTTCTAACCTATAAAATGCAGCGAATAGCCAATTACCTAACGCACAGGGTGTTTTTTTGTTTTTGTTTTGTTTTGTTTTTAATGAAGAAAATAAGAAAATATCTGTGGGTGTATTTTGTACTTTAAAATTATAATACAAAATAAATCATCTTATAATATGTTATTCATTTACATGAGTTTAACCTTTCAGAAATTCCTTTTTGATAGCAAAAATTGGTCGTATGTTATATTTTAGATGCTGCCTCATTAAAACTGACATGTATGATTAGAGGTATTTTTCTGGTTTAAAAAAAATTTTTGTGTATTAAGAAATAGGGCGACTTGGTTATGAATAGGTTGTATTACAGGAGATAGCAAGCATACTCAAGAAAGCCCAGGAATAACGTTTACAAGCCTGAGATTTCACTCATTCAACAAAAATTGTGATATAATTTTCAATTTCTCTGAGCCTCATTTTGTTTATCTTTAAACTGAAAGGATTTGCCCACATAATCTGACATTATTTCTTTATCTGGATTCTTCCATTGTTTCCTTACAACCATCCTAAAAATTTCCCCTTAAATATTAGGAAGTGGTTATTTATAAAGCTAGCTTTCTTAACTTTTAGCATCCTATAGTCATAATCAGTCCTCACACTGTATCTTAGCCCACTTAGGCTGCTGTAACAAAATACAATAAGGTGAGTAGCTCAGAAGCAAATTTATTTCTCACCGGCGGTGCCTTCTCACTGTGTACGCAATCGTGGAAAGCTTGTGAGCTTTCCCTGGATCCTCTATTATAAAGGCACTAATCCCAATCATGAGGGCTCTGCCCCTATGACATAATCACCTCCCAAAGGCCTCCACCTAATCACCTTGCAGATTAAGATTTCAACATATGAACTGGGGGGACACCACATTCATAACATTTCAGTACCATGCTTCGAAATCGGTTACTCCCAATTCCTTTGGTATCCAGATTTTTAGTCACTGGAGTATATAGAGAAGGCACATGAAAGTAGATAGAGAACTTTAAAATGTGAGAAACCACTTTCTCAGCTTTAAAAAAAAATGAAACATTTCTGAAGATATAAGGCAAATAAAAGAAATTCTGATTTTCCCATGCCATGGTGTTTTATCCTTAAGAAGATATAAATTCTAAAAGCTATAGAACGTTCAGAAATACTCCCTGTTCTTTTTTCTTTTGATACCTAATTTCAAGTCTTCCTGTTTTTCAGTTCTAGTTCCTCACTTCAGACTAGCAGCTCCCTCCTTACAGCCCAGCCCCCAAGCCGCAGGGCTCCCAAACCCCAACTCCCTGCCCGTATCAGAACATGTGTCTCCCATTCAATTAAAAAGAAAACTAAAGCAAAAACCCAACATATAACTTTCAATACCAGAAAGAATCATTTTACAGAGAGTGAACGTGATCCCTGCATGACTCCTGCAGAGTCAGGTGCAGAAGTAAAAATGCCCCCCGGGTAATCCCTTAGATCGTGTGGGTCCTTTCTGGCATCTATTTATTACACACTAAGGAAGAGTAGTATGTTCTTTCCGAAATATTTTTTTCTTGGGAACTTAAAATGTAAACCTCTACTACTGACAAGGTGGCATTTTGAGATTAAGCCATGGGAATTCGAACATGATTTACAAATACAACATTCTAAGAATAACAGCCTTCCTGCCATCGGGGATTGGCATCATTATTATAGACTCTATTGTAATCTTATCTTCCTGTCCAACAAAGCTATTCATTCCGCAACTAAGCTCACGTCAGAGACAAGGCAGAGTTTACTTATTTGCAGGAAAATGCTTTTGAAAACCAATCTCATTGCTCAGACAGAGCCAAGCCTGTATATGACATGGTGCAAGGCGCTGATGATAGAAGCTGGCAGTAAATGAAGTCAAAACAGAAACACCAGCTGAGAAGGTGTTTAATCTTCGAGGTGTGAGGTATTACATTCTAGCACTCTCTCCGACTGATATCAGACATGAAGGAAAAAGCTATCTAAAACATATGGGGAGAGTACTCCAGTGTCCCTTTGATGTCTGCGTTGGCAAAACACCTTGGTTTTCATACCCAGGCTTTAATAAAACAGCTGAAGTTCCTGGTTTGTAAATAAAGGAAGCCAAGACATTGCTGAGTAGAGCTGCAGCACGCACAAAAATGCGACTTCGCTGAAACCAAGGACTCATCTCAACATTCTCTCTCTCTCTCTCTCTCTTTCTCTCTCACACACACACACACACCTGCCTTAGAGTTATCTTTAAGTGACCTGATACCTGCTTCTATCAAGGCCTATAATTTTCAAACCGTTTTGATTATGGAAAACTAATGAATTCCCATAAACCCTTTAACATTCCTTTTATTTTTCCACTAGAAAATGCAGCAAAATGCCCAAATAGTCAAAATATGAGGGAAGGAGGATACTCCCTCTTTTCTCATAAGGCAGAAACTGAAGGCCATAAACACATTGCTGATAAAGCCAGGCCAGCGCTCTGCACAAGGAATGATCAATAAAATGCGTAACTGGCTTTTCAGAAAAAGTCAGGGACAGATAAAATAGCAGCAAGCAAGAAAAGAGGGTTTTTCCAATGATTTAGGCAAATCCCTAAGGGCAACAAGGGCTTGCTGGAGACCGAATGTGAGGCAAGTAAACCCTGACACCAGGAAATCTGAACTTTCTGCACCATTGGCCTTCCCGGGGTGATCACGCTGATGACCACACAGCCCAGGCCTGTACAGGGCAGTTCCTCCACCCTCACCAGCAGGGCTCATGGGCACTTCCACTCTCCTCTGGACCCATTGTCTCATGCCATCTCAGACAAAAAAAAAACCAAAAAGCATTCAAAGGAATCTGTGCTTTGTAAGCTGGTCTATTCCATTCTCCCAACACAGAGGTATAAACTTTTAGAAACTAAGAATTGGAACATAAATTTGAGGTCACTCAATTCCCATCTCACCTGGAGAGAGAAGTCCTTCAAGGGCTCTTCGGGCTGTGGTGCCAACCCGGCTTTGGCCCCAGTCCACCACATACATTAAGAACATGCAGTTACAATGAGAATCCAAGCTTGGGCCACACTATAAATTTTAAGAAAATGTATTTTACCTTGGGCTGAGATGTTCCCTGTGGTTTATTCCAGGAGATTCTGGCTGTTCTGAAAGAGAGACAAGCAGTCTTTTCTAAGAGATGATTAGTTAGGTAGGTGTTAGAGTTTTTAGTTCTAAAAAGTTTTAAGCATTGACATCAAGTGTATTGACACCCAAATTTTAGGACATAAAGATAGATGCTTTAAGAAAAGTACCGGTCTCTTTTGTGTGCCTCTCAACTAATTACGATTTCTTAAATATTAGTGATGTAAGTCCTACAGTTGTGTTTGCAAATCTTTTCAGTAAACTACAAGATAATTTAATTGAATTTAAGATGATTTTACGTGAAAGGGATTAGTATCCTTTGTTGTTGCCTTTTTAATTCTGCTTTTCCAGTTGGACAACTAATTTCCTGATCTTCAGAAAAAAGACCTCTCATCTCAGGAAGTGCAGTGTCTAGTAAAACTGTGGGGCTGACCCTTGCTTGTCCGCCTGGCTCCCTTGCCCTCTGCAGCAGGCTTTGTCTCTGCTCATTTTGCCCTCTATCTGTTTGGACACGCCTTCAGACTTCCGCCACTTTTGCAGTGCATGTCACATTGCCCTCTTTATTTCAACTTTTGAGTACTTTAAAACCTGAATTCTGCCTTTTCTTTTTTTTTTTTAATATAATAGGAGGGTTCAAATTTTTAGGCTACATTGTTCTCATTTCCACGTTCCCGTTGCAAAAGAGCCCCTCACCCAGGGGGCGTGTTCCCGTTGCAAAAGAGCCCCTCACCCAGGGGGCGTGTTATACAGCCTTGCAATATGTACCTTAAGTGAGATCCCCCCACATACCCTCCCTCCTTCTGTCAATTGTCCTCCCCCTCCCCCTTTCCCCGGTTCCTTCCCCAGCCCCTGTACTAGACTCTATTTGTGTTTTATGTTCATATGAGCATGTAACTATTTATATTTTGGTTCAACCTGAATTCATCACAGCGTTTTCTGTGAAGTATCATTGGTTTCTTTGTTTCTCTTCCCTGTATTGTTTTTCTTAAGAGTAATTAATGATTTCACTTTTAGACTTTCACATTCTTATTTCCAGGACTTAACCTCCCTTTAACAGATCTGGTTCTGTGACTGTTCTATCTTTTTCTCCAACTTTTGGAATCTAGCTTCTATAAAATCTGAGAGAATCCTCGAAGAGGACTCATATTTCCTTAGTTCTCTTTTATTCGTCCTAAGACATTTTCACCCAAGATTCTTATCAATTACACATTTCTTAAATTGCTTTCTCTAGTCAAGCATCAAAGTCTTGAATTCTATCTAGAACTGATATTCAGATATGAGAGTTTCACGAACACACATATTAATACAAATATTTGAATTAAGAAATGAAGTCGGACGTTTTCTGACAGAGTAAATCTGATTTGGCTGATTCGTCTTTTCTAAAATTAGATTCTTAATTCTGGGAGGGTTGACAGGAATATTGTTTATTGATATATTATAGTTGTACATATTTGGGGGTACATGTGATATTTTGTTACATGTATGAATCAAATATTTTGATACAATGTATAATGATCTAATCAGGGGAATTGGCATAGTCATTACATTAGACATTTATCTTTTTTCTGCATAGGGGACCTTACAATAATTTCAACTATTTTGAAATATACAATAAATTATTATTAACTGTAATTCCTCTACTGTAGTATCAAATACAATAACTTATTTCTCTAACTGTATTTTTGTGCCCCTTAACCAATTTCTCTGCATCCTCTCCTTCCCCTTTGCCTTCCTATCTTTTGGTAACCACCATCCTACTTCCTACCTCCAGGAGATCTAAGTTTTTAGTTTCCACATATAAGTGAGAACATGTGATATTTGCCTTCTACTGCCTAGTGTATTTTACATGACACAATGAGTTCCAGTTCCATTCATGTTGCTGCAAATGACAAGAATTTATTCCCTGATATGGCTAAATAAGACTCCAATATATATACCACATTTTTTAATGTTTAAATTTTTATTTCATAATATTATGGGGATACAAACATTATGGGTGATGCCTAGGGCTCAAAGGAGTAGGGCACTGGCCCCATATACCAGAGGTGGTGGGTTCAAACCCAGCCCCAAGCAAAATCTGCAAAAAAACCCCATTTGGGTTACATAAATTGCTTTTGTACCATTTGAGTCAGTTGTAAGTATTATCCATCCCCCCACTTGATTTTTGAAGGGTGTCATTTCTATATGTGCACATAAGGGTTGACCAATCAGTCACAATTTAGTAGACTGTATAGATGGTGTTTGTTTTTCCATTCTTATGAGAATGGTCTCCAATTCCAACCAGGTTCTTACAAAAGGTATTATGAGTTCACCTTTTTTTTTTTAATGGCTGAGTGATACTCCATGGTGTTCATATACTACATTACATTGACAGGCCCTTGGGTTGTTTTCGTGTCTTTGCAATTATAAATTATGCTGCTATGAACATTTAAGTGCTGATGTGTTTCTTTTTTTTTTTTTTTTTTTTTTTTTAGCCGGGGCTGGGTTTGAGCCTACCACCTCTGGCATATGGGGCCAGCACCCTACTCCTAGGTATATTCCTTTGAGCCACAGGCACTGCCCCAGATGTGTTTTTTATAGAATGTCTCTTTTGGAGGTGGGGTAAGTACCTAGTAGTGGACTTGCTGGCTCAAAGGGTAGGTCTACTTTTAGTTTTGTGAGGAAACTCCATATTACTTTCCTGTAAAAGTTATACATGTACTAGTTTGCAGTCCTACCAAATCTCTGTGCATCCCTGCCAGTATTTGTTGTTTGGGGATTTTTTGATAAAAGCTATTCTCACTAGAGTTAAGTGTTATCTTATTGTGATTTTGATTTGCATTTTCTTGATGCTTAGAGATGTTGAACAATTTTTCAAATGTTTTTTGGTCATTAGTCTATCTTCTTTTGAAAAGTTGCTATTCATGTTTTTGCTCACTTTTTAATGGGATTGGGGGGGAATGCTGATTTGCTTCAGTATTTTATTGGTTCTGGTTATTAGCCCTTTATCAGTATATAGCATCCAAATATTTTCTCTCATTCTGTAGGTTGTCTAATTTGCTCTAAGTCCCATTTACTTATTTTGCTGTTACTATGATTGCTATCTGGGTCTTCTTCTTAAATTTTTTGCCTTAGCTGATGTTTGCAAGTTTTTGCAATTTCTTTATCTAGAATTCTTATACTTTTATATCTTATATTTAGATCTCTTATCCATTGTGAGTTAATTTTTGTGAGTGGTGAGAGGTACAGATTCTGTTTCAGTCTTCCATATGTGGCTATCCAATTTTCCTAGCACCATTTATTGAATAGGAATTTTTCTTTATTTTGTTAAATGGCAATATGAGGATTGTTTTATATCTGGGTTCTTGGTTCTGATCCAATGGTCTATGTCTCTTTTCTTGTGCCAGTATGATGCTGTTTAGGTTACTACAGACTTGTAGCATAGCTTGAAGTATGGTAAAGAGATGCTTCCCGATATGTTCTTTTTGCTTAAGTTTCCTTTAGCTATTCAGGGTCCTATTAGGTTCCATACAAAGCATAGAATTATTTTTTCTAGATCTGTGAAAAATGACATTCGTATTTTAATGGGGATTGATTTGGCTCTGTAGATCCTTTTGTGTAGCATACACAGTTTAACAATGTCGATTCAGCTGATCCATGAGCACGATCTGTTTTTCCATACGTTTTTGTCCTCTGCCATTTTGTAGTTCTCCCTGTAGAGATCATTCACCTCTTTTGCTAAATACATTTCTAGGTATTTTATTTTGTGTGTTGCTATCGTGAAAGGTATTGAGCCTTTGAGTTGCTTCTCAGCTTGATGTTGTTGACATATATGAAAGCTACTGATTTGTGTACACTGATTTTTTAGCCTGAGATTTTGCTGAATTTATCAATTCCAGGAGAGTTTTAGTGGAATCTTTGAGGTTTTCTGGATCATAACATCTAGATATCATTTCTTCTTTCCCCATCTAGATACCCATGATTTCCTCTCAAAAGTATGTGTATGAGGGATGTCTAACCACTTTTTTTTCCTTTTCTGCTGCATTTTGGAAGAATAAGAATTATCTTGGGCCACACATTAAATACACAAACACTAATTAGCAAAAAAAAAAATGCATGCATATTTTTTGTGATATCTGATGCCACAGATAAGAAAAAAATAAATATAATAAATAAATAAATAAAAGTAAAATCCTCACAAAAATCATCCCTGCAGTATAGAGTGTCAGAATCTTTGGGGGTCTCACATGAATTTTAGGATTTTCTTCTAGTTCTGTGAGGAATGTCACTGGTATTTTGACAGGAATTGCATTGAATCTAATTTTTTTTTAGTTTCCCACATGTAAAATTTCTGCATTCTTGCATATTTGAATGTGTTATCTTTTTATCTTCAAACTTGATTGGCAGGAGCAAGTCAGCCAGCAGCAATCTTCAGATATCATCCTCCACAACATAAAACCCCATTCAACAACTGTCCACACAAACAATTACCTTCAGAAGAACCAAAAATCAAGTGAATGATCACACTACATGGTTTTAAGACTATATCAAGGGAAGAGCATTGAAGAGGGCAGAAAGGACAGTCTTGCATTGCTTAAGCCACCTTTCCCCCAACCCCCAGCCGTGTACACTGAGTGGAGAGAGAATCTGTGTGCCTAGGGGAGGAAGAGTGAAGGATTATGGGGCTTTGTGTTGAAACTCAGGGCCACCTTGGCACAGGGGAAGAAAGAACAGGGCAGAATTCTGCCAGTGCCCACAAATGGAGCATTTAGACAAGCCTAGCCAGAGGGAAATCCTTTGCCCTGAAACCTGAGTTTCAGCTAACCCCAAAGCAAACACGCAGCTGAAGCCAGGACAAAATTAATAAGGTGGTCAGGACACAAAGGCTGCAGTATTTTGGCAATTTCTGCAGCTGCACTGACATGAAGCCAGCAGATTTGGGGTGCACATGACCTACCATAAGATCAGTGGTGTGGCCAAGCCAGTGCCTGTGCTATCCCTCCCATAACTAAGGCAGTGTGGTTCAAGGAGAATGTTCTTCCACTGAGGAAAGGAAAGAGAAGGCTTCAGAGGACTCTGTTTTGCAACTTGGGTACCAACTTAGCCACAGTAAAATAAAGTACTAACCAGACTCCTAAAGCCCATGAGTACAGGCCTTAGTTCTTGTGTGATATTTTTGGACCCACCAGGGCCAAAAGGAAGTATGCTGCTCTAAAGAGATGGACTCATTTCTGGTTACTTCCTGCTGACTTTGAATAAACATCAAAGGTAGCCAGGCAATAGTCACCACAGGCTTAGTGAAACTGAGCTAGCTTGAAATGTGACCTGGCAGAGACCTAGCTGTGGTGGCTACAAGGAAGTGCTCACATTAC
Organism: Galagoides demidoff; assembly: GCA_963574575.1. Classification (NCBI taxonomy): domain Eukaryota; kingdom Metazoa; phylum Chordata; class Mammalia; order Primates; family Galagidae; genus Galagoides; species Galagoides demidoff. The sequence continues at coordinate 27,371 of CAUYQV010032394.1, forward strand.
CGCAACTCCAGCAGCACAGCGCAGAGATTGAGGAAAAGAGTGAGAGACTTTGCCTGGTAACCCAGAGAATTCTCCCATAGCTTACCCAGTTCCCCCAAGACAGTAACATCAGGCATCTTCAAGAGTCACAGCATTACTGGGCTTGGGGCATGCCAGTGCTGAGATGACTACAGTGACCAAACCACAAAACTCCCTTCCCTTAGAATATCTGGAAAACATTGTCAAGAAGGACAACTTCAAAAAAGCTCAGACTGTGAAGATCAAAATAAATACCTAACTATCCAATAGCCAGACATCAGTGAAAATCTACAAGCATCGGGAAGATCTAGGAAAACATAACCTCAAAGAAATAAACTGGATAAGGTACCAGAAGCCTACTACAGAGTGCTGTAGATAGGTGACATTTCAGATAAAGAATTCAAAATTGCTGTCCTGAACTCAATGAAGTTCAAGATAACACAGAAAAGGAATTAAAAGCCTATCACAGAAATTAAACAAAGAGATCAAAGTGACAAAAAAAAAATAGCAGAAATTTTGAAGCTGTAAAATTCAGCTGACAAACTGAGAAATGCATGAGTTGTGTTCTCAACAGAAGAAGAGACCAAGAAGAAGAAGAAATTAGTGAGGTAAAAGATAGGCTATGTGAAAATACACAATCAGAAGAGAAAAAAGACAAAAGAAAAAAAATAAGAGTGAAGCATGCCTACAAGAACTTGAAAATAGCCCCCAAAGTGCAAATCTATGAGTATTGACCTTTAAAAGGATGTAGAGAGTGAGATTGGGGTAAAAAATGTATTCCGAAAAATAACAGCAGAGAACTTTCCAAACTTAGAGAAAGATGTCACTGTTCAGGTACAGAAAGGTTATAGAGCACCAAGCAGATTTAACCCAAACAAGACTGCCTTAAAGTATTTAATAATCAAGCTCCCAAAAGTAAAAGATAAAGAAAAAATCATAAGGAAAGCAAGAAAAAAAAATAACATATAAAGGAGCTCTACCATGTCTGACAGGAGACTCATGAGTGAAAACCTCACAGACCTGGAGAGAGTGTAGCATGACATATTCAAAATACTGAAGAAAAAGATCCTTTAACCTGGAATATTATATTCCACAAAAATATCCTTCAAACAGAAAGAAAAAAAATAAAACCTTTTTCAGGCAAACAAAGGCTGAGGGATTTCATCAGCAACAGACCATCCTACAAGAAACACTAAAAGTTGTTTGATCTGAAAGAAAAATAAACATTAATGAACAATAAGAAATCATCTGAAGTCTGGGCACAGTGGCTCACACCTGTATTCCTACCAGTCTGGGAGGTTGAGGCAGGTGGATTGCCTGAACTCACAGGTTTGAGACCAGCCTGAGCAAGGGTGAGAACTTGTCTGTAAAAACAGCCAGGTGTTGTGGTGGGTGCTGTAGTCCCAGCTACTTGGGAGGCTGAGGCAAGTAAATTACTTGAACCCCAAGAGTTTGAGGTTGCTGTGAGCTATGACACAATAGCACTCTACTGAAGCTGACAAAAAAAAAAAAGAAAGAAAGAAAGGAATGAAGGAAGGAAGGAAGGAAGGAAAGAAATTATCTGAAAGTATAAAATTCACTAATAGCGGTAAGTACAAAAATACACACTCATCTGTTTCTGCAACTGTGATGTATAAACCACTTACATTTTGAGTAGGAAAACTGAAAGACACATCTATTAAAAATAAATACAACTTTTTGAGAGATATTGTTAAAAGATATGGATAGAAACATCAAAACATTACAAAGTGGGAGGAGGAATAGAGTTAAAGGTTAGAATTTCTGTTAGATTTCTTTTTGTTTGTTTATTTTGTTTATTTGTAAGAAAAGGTTTTATATTTTAAATAATTGTATAGAAAAATTGTTTCCAAGTCTCAGAGTAACCTAAACTAAAAAACATACAACATGTACACAAAAAAAAAGTAAGAAATTAAAACACACTAGAAGAGAAAATCATTATTATTTTATTTTTACTATGCTTTGTTTAAATTTCAGAATACTAGAGGCCACATGAATCGCTTTGGTACAGTTTGAGTCAAATTTATCAGTATCAGTGTACCTATCACCAAGATAGCAAGCCCTGTACCTGGTAGGTGTGAAATTACCCATTCCCTCCTGCCCTTTCCCACCTGCTTAGTTTCCATCAAGTTTCACGTCCATGGAAAATTGTGATATTTCTTATAGTGTATGAGGGAAAAAATGGCAATAAAAAAAAGAGAAAACTGTAATAGTAACTAGTTCACCATTTTTTATATTTAACATTTACTGTGAATTTTTTTTTTATTTCAGATCAATACGAGGGTACATTTAATTAAGTTACATTGTTTGCATTATAAAGTCAAGTCTAAGTTGTGGTTGAGTCTTATACCTTTACCTTACATTGTGCCTATTAGATGGGAAAATCACCTTTAAAAAAAGGAAGACAGGAAGGAAGTAATAAAGACAGAACCACAAAGCAAACAGAAATCAAATAACATGGGAGTAGTAAGACCTTACCTATCATTAGTAACATTGAACATGAACAGACTACATTCTCTAATCAAAAGCACACAGTGACTGAATAGATTAAAAAACAAGAGCAAACTACATGTTGTCTGCAGGAAACCTACTTTTATAAAGACACACATAGACTGAAAATAAAGAGTTGGAAAAACAGATTCCATGTAAATGGAAACCAAAGAGCAAGAGTAGCTATACTTTCATCAGATAAAACAGATTCCCAGACAATAACTGTAAAAAGGCAAAGAAGATCATTAAATAAAGATGTCAATTCAGCAAGACAATATAAGAATTCTAAATCTACTATAGATGTACTCAACACTGGAGCTCCCAGATAAAGCAAATATTATCAGAGCTAAAGAGAAATAGAGCCCAATACAATGATTGTTGGAGACCTCAACATTCCATTTTATGCATTGGACAGATCACCCAGACAGAATATCAACAAAGAAACATTGGACTTAATCTGCACTATAGGCCAAATGGACCTGGTAGATATTTACAGAACATTTTATCCAACAGTTGCAGAATACACATTGTTCTCCTCAGGTCATGGATCTTTTTCAAAGATAGTCCATATATCAAGCCACAAAGCAAGTCTTAAAAATTAAAAACAAAAATTATACCAGGTATTTTTTTCTGACCTCAATGGAATAAAACTAGACATCAATTACAAGAAGAACATTGGAAAATGTAATATAAACACATGGAAATAAAAAAATAAATTCCAGAATGACCAGTGATAATAAAAAGATTAAAAAGAAAATGAAAAAAATTCTCAAAACAAGTGAAAATGAAAACAACATATCAAAACCTATGGGATATAGCAAAGCAATAAAAAGAAAAAAGTAATAAGTGCCTACATCAAAAAACGAGAAAAGCTTCCAATAAACAACCTAATGGTACATCTCAAAGAACTAGAAAAACAGGGCCAAACCAAACCAAAAGCTAGTAAAAGAAAAGAAATAATAAAGATAGAGCAGAAAAAATGAAATTGAAAGCAAAAACAAATTAGAAAACCTAGAAGAAATGGATAAATGCCCAGACACATACAACCTACCAGGGTTGAACCAGGAAGAAATCTAAAATCTAAATGAATTAATAATGAGTAAAAAGTAGAAGAATTAACAAAAGTGTGCAAAGAAAATTTCAGGACCCAATGGCTTTACTGCTAAATTCTACCAAGTACTCAAAGAAAAATTAATACCAATCTTATTTAAACTATTTCAAAATATCAAGAAAGGATTACTTGCACACTAATTCTGAAACCTATATCACCCTGATAACTAAAACCAGACAATGATATAATAACAACAATAAAAATAAAACTATCATGCAATATCTCTGATGAACATAGATGTAACAATTTTCAACAAAATATTAGCAAACTGAATTTGACAACACTTTAAAAAGATTATTCATCGTGATCAAGCAGGATTTATCCCAAGGATACAAGGATGATTCAACATATACAAATCAATCAATGTGATAAATCATATCAACAGACTGAAGAAAAAAATACTATGTGATCATTTCAATTGATTTTCAATTGATGCTGAAAATCATGTGATAAGATTCAACAGCTCTTCATGATAAAAACTCTGAAAAAAAAAAACTGGGCATAAGAGAAACTTACCTCAACATGGTGAGATAAGCCATATATGACAGACCAACAGCTAGTGTTATACTGAATGGGAAAAACGAAAAGTCTTTTTGCTAAGATATAGAATAATACAAGGATGTCCACTTTCACTAGCAATTCAACATAGTTCCAAAAGTTCTATCTAGAGTATTTAGACAAGGGAAAGAAGTTAAATTATCCTTCTTTGCATATGATATGATCTTGCATCTACAGAAACCTAAAGATTCCACCAAAATAAACAAATTCAGTAAAGTTTCAGGATACCAATAAACATTTAAAAATCAGTAGCATTTATATATACAACAGTAAAAGATGTGAAAAATAAACCAAAAAAAAAAAAAAAAGAAAGAGAGAGATTTCATTTACACTATCTACAAATAAAATACCATAACTAGGAATAAACATAACCAAAGTGAGAGATTTCTATAATGAAAACCATAAAACATTGATGAAAAAATTTAAAGAGGACACAAAGAAATTGAAAGATATTTTATGCTCATGAATTAGAAGAAACAACATTGTTAAAATGTCCATACTACCCAGAGCAATGTAGAGATTCAATGCAATTTCCATCAAAATATAGATGACATTCACAAAAATAGAAAACTAATTCTAAAATTTATATAAAATCACAAAAGATCTAGAATAGCCAAAGCCAAACTGAGCAAAAAGAACAAAACTGGAGGTACCACATTACCTAACTCCAAACTATACTAAAGAGTTGTAGTAACCAAACAGCATAGTTCTGCCATAAAAAGAGGCATATAGACCAATAGACCATAATTGGGAATCCAGATATAAATCTACACATTTATAGTGAACTTATCTAGAGATGCCAAGAATATACAGAGGGGAGAAGACAATCTCTTCAATAAATGGTGCTGGGAAAACTGGATATCCATATGTAGGAGATGAAAATAGACCTTTATCTCTCACCATATACAAAAATTCAATCAAAATGAATTAAAGACTTAAGTATAAGACCTGAATTTATGAAGCTACTGAAAGAAAACATTGCTGAAATTCTTTAAGACATTGGTCTGGGCAAGGACTTTATAAATAATACTCCCAAAGCACAGGCAAGCAAAGTAAAACTGGGCAAATGTGATCACATGAAATGAATACCTTCTGCAAGCAAAGCAAACAATCAACAAACTGGAGACAACCCACAGAAAGGAAGAAAATATTTGCAAACTACCCATAAGACAAGGGCTTAATACAAAAGGCATTCTAACAACTCAATAGGGATGTTTATTGTTAACAGTATCCAAAGTTTGCAATCAACCTGAGTGTCCATCAACTGATGAATAGATAAAGAAACTGTGGTACCTATAGAAAATGGACTATTATATAGCCACAAAAAGAGTTAAATCCTGGACAGCACCTGTAGCTCAAAGGAGTAGGGCACCGGCCCCATATACCGGAGATGGCAGGGTCAAACCCAGCCTTGGCCAAAAACTGCCAAAAAAAAAGTTAAATCCTGCTATTTGAAACAACATAACAGCATGGATGGAACCAGAGAACATTATTTTTTTTTTCAGAGAACATTATTTTAAGGGAAATAAGCCAAGCATAGAAAGACACATGTCACATGTTCTTATTAATAAGTGGGAGCTAAATATTAAAAATCATTGTTCTCACAAAGACAGAGAGTAGAATGAGGGTTACCAGAGGTTGGGAAAGGCAGTAGGGAATGGGGGATAAAGTGGGCATGGTTAATGAGTGGGAAAAAAGTATTTAATTAGAATGAGCAACATTCAATAGTGCAACAAAGTGACTATAATTAGAAATAAGTTAGGGTATACTTTAAAATAACTAAAACAGTGGGATTGTAATGTTCCTAACACAAAGAAATGATGAATGCCTGAGATGATGGATCCTTCAATTGCCTCGATGTGATTAATTCACATTGTGTGCCTATATCAAAACAGCAAATGTACCCTATAAAAATATATGACTCTTATATACCCACAATAATTAGAAATTTAAAAAAATAAAAATAATTTTTAAAAATTTTAAAAATTTAAGTTAATTTATAAATAAATGAGGTAATAGATACCCCAATTTTCCTGATGTGATTAATTCACATTGTATACCTGCATTAAAATTTCTCATGAATAAAACAAAAATGTAAAATGTACCCTAGAAAAATACACAATTATTTTGTGCCCATAATAATAAAAAATAAAAGGTAAAGATTCTAATCCAGCGATTTTCAACTGGTATGCCACAGCACACTGGTGCCATGAGAAGATCTTAGGTGTGCCACAAAATTTTTAAAGATTAATTAAATTATTTTCAAAAGAAGTTCAAAGAAAGTATATTCTATTTTTTTACTCTCTCTTTTTTTATCAACATAATTTAAGTGTGCTGAAGGAGTTTAACTCTAAGTTCAAGTGGCTGTGAGATAAAAAAGGTTAAAAAACTCTGGTCTAATCTTTTGGGGTGAAATGGGGCATGAAAATCACATACTGAGTATGTGATTAATGTTTGTGTTGATTATACATTGGAGTGTACCGAAGGTACGAAGACATAGAGAATAATTACATGAAAGAGAAAAACCAGTGGCAGAATTTTAACAAGACTCTCTAAAGAAGAGTCTAGTTAATGAATAATTGAGTGTGAAAATCAAAGACTACACCGATTTCAGAGGTTGAAGATCACTTGATGTGTGGGTTTACAAAACTGAGATTCCAGCAATTGGGGTGATGATGTCCAATTGAACACACAGTTTTACGAATGTGCTGTGAACCAAAAACTCATCAGTCAAATTATCTTTAGGTACAAAGAAAATGCATCAATATTATAGTATTTTTATAAATAGAAACTCATAGAACTTTGTTGAGTCTGAGAACTTCACATCTCTCCCCCAGCCTTTCATAAAAGATGGATATTTATAATCTTTGTTTCAGAAAAAAATGAACATATGTATAATGCACATATACTGCAAGCTCTAAATGTACTAGAAGATACTCAGGATGAAAGTCTATGGAAGTCCCCAAATCATTGAGGAACCATATAGAGTCTTGGTGCATGAGTTTTTAAAACATTCCTCCTCACATAGTTCAATAGCTGAGAAAATATTTACAATCTGGTCTATTGACTGTCTTTAAACAACATAATCTATCTGTAAACTAAC
>CAUYQV010032395.1:0-12529 GCA_963574575.1 Galagoides demidoff
ATGGCATCACAGCTCATAGCAACCTCCAACTCCTGGGCTCAAGCGAGTCTCCTGCCTCCGCCTCCCAAGTAGCTGGGACCGCAGGCGCCCGCCACAACGCCCGGCCATTTTTTGGTTGCAGCCATCATTGTTGTTTGGCGGGGCCGGGCTGGGGATTCAAACCCGCCACCTTAGGTGTACGTGGCTGGCGCCCTAGCTGATTGAGCCACAGGCGCCAAGTCTTAGGTTATTTTTCTAACATCACCAGCCACAGATGAAAAAGGAGTTGAGACTCTTAATTTTACTTTCTCTGACTTTAAACCCTTCCATTTTTCCAGAATCAAGAAAATGGGAGAGCTTATAAATACTTTACCATTTGTCTTCAAAAAGCAGCACCTATGATATATCTTAGTGCTGATTCCATTCAATCATTAAATTTTCCCAAACACCGATAGTAACTGCTTTCCGAATCAACAAGGAAAATTAAATTATGTCCTCTAGACTTTGCATTGGGTATACTTTATGCTTTCCAAGTTTCTAAAAATTAGTGATGTGAGTAAATTCAGCTTGTTTAAAACAGTATCTATGCAGGTTTAAAGACAGTTATCTTAGAATTCTGCCTACTGCACTATGTAATTAACCAAAATACTTTTTTCTTTTTTTTGGCCGGGGCTGGGTTTGAACCCGCCACCTCCGGCATATGGGGCCGGCGTCCTACTCCTTTGGAGCCACAAGCGCCGCCCCCAAAATACTTTTTTCTTATGCATTTGAGATAGAAGTAATTTTACTGTACCTGCTAGCCCCTTAACTGAAAAAAATGAGCCTGTTGAAGCTTATAAGAGAATTTACAACTAAGACACCCCTTGTATTTCTTTGGGCTTGAGATGCAAAACATCGCCTTATTTATTAGAATACTGTGCTCCCTTAGTGAAAGTTGTCACTAAACATTGGAATAAAACTAACACTCTTTTAGAGTAAAATCCATATTTCCACCCAAAAATACTGGGTGCAGAACAATTAGTTCACTGCAAACAATTGTTTGCTTTAAAATGTAAAGAACAGTCGGAGCTCAGGGCTGAAATGACCAGAGGGTTATCACTTTATTGGAATGGCACAACAGTTCCACAATTTTGCCCGGAGAGAAGAGAAAGGGAGAACAACAGGAAAAGTCAAAAAACAACACGCCCTTCTGTTCTGCAAGGCCTTCTTTGCCATTTTTGCCAATCTGATTTCACAGAGTGACTCATGCTAAAACAGAGAACATGTGAGAATTGCATTCAGATGTGTAGAGGTTAGTAATACCTAGTTTTCAAAACCAGCTCATCTTCCAGTTACGCTATTGTCTTCCACTCCATTTCACTTAGATTGGCATCTGAACAGCTGCCAAAATTATTTTCTAAATCAGGGAGAAAACACAAGATTAACACTCAAAAAAAAAAAAAAAGGAATTACACAGGGGTTAGTTTGTATTTGGACTGCTAAGGAAGGTATTACCACCTCGCTTCAGGGAGGGGATTTCCGCCCGTTGCTTTCTGCCATTTCATCTCTATTCTATAGTCAGTCCCTAGCTCTGACGCGAGAGGTCCCTGTTTTCCGGTAATCACTTAAAGCCAATCCAGAAGTAAAGAAGAGCAAACACGCCCGCCTGCTTCCAATTTCCGTTGCTTTGCTGCCTACCAACCGCAAAGCCAATCGAGACGCTGCCGCTGTCATCTTTCTAACCTCGCTCAGCTGATCGGTTGCCGCCGCCGCCGCCGCTGGATTCCGGAGGCAAAGAACGCCCAGTGAAGAACATGGACGTGACTATCGCCCCACTCCGCGCCTGGGACGATTTCTTCCCGGGCTCTGACCGCTTCGCCCGGCCAGACTTCAGGGACATTTCCAAATGGAACAACCGCGTGGTGAGCAACCTGCTCTATTACCAGACCAACTACCTGGTGGTGGCTGCCATGATGATTTCCGTAGTGGGGTAAGTGGGGTCCCCGGGTCACCAATTCCCGGTCCGCACAGATGGGGCTCGAGGCGCGAGATCCCGGGAAGTAGAGACGCTCTCTGTCCACGCTCAGCGTCTGCCCTGGCAATTCTGCAAGCGGCCAAGTCAGTGGAAACTTGTGCGCAGGGCGAGGCCGCAGTAATCTGGAGTGGATCCTCTTTCTTTTTCTGCGTCAAGGGCTGAGACGTGAGGGGGCCCCTGAGCGAAGGAGGATGGGGGAAATTTTGCCAACCTTAGGAAGGAAAATGACTTTTTCCCCCTTTGTGCCTGGATCAGGCTCTCCCTGCGGAGATATTTATAGAGCCCTTGACTTTAAAAAAACAAAAAGAAAGAGAGAATGAAGGATAAGAAAAGAAAACACAAAGGTGTACGCTCATCCTAGAACTGGCCGAAACAAGGTGTGGATCCGGGGCGGTGGTGTAAAAGGGCAGCTAAGTGTCGAGGCGCTTTGTTGCTCTACTTAGTACCTGCCACACTACAGGAAAACTGAGCTTGGAAACAAGAGGGTGGGTGTCCCCTGCGGGTGCATCTTTCAGTGTGAGGTGCCCTGCCTCTAGGAACAGGGCCCTCTAGCCTTTTCTTCCAGGAGTTGCCAGGCGCAGCCACCTTCTCTATCTTCACTCCTTAGCCTAGGGTCTCTGTGTATCTTAGGGCCTTTTCAATACCTGATATTTAAAAGTGTCCTGTGTTAATTAAGACTGCGCACACACAAACTAACACACCTGTCTAGAAACCACCTTGCCTTGTGCTCACCCTTTAAGAAAGGCATGTATCACTTTTGCAGTATGGGTGGTAACAATCTCCATCTTGTTGATTCCTACACATTTTTAAAGAAAAAGCCACCGTTAGACTTTCTAAAGGTCTCACTTGCCCTTGAAGAAGTGCCTGATGTTCCTATTTCAGAGCAAACACAGAAAGAGCAAGCTGGCTCAAAAGAAAAAGGAGAAATTCAGATTTGGGAGGTGTGGGAAAGGGTGAATAGAACGGTTTTCTAAGCTGGCTTGCTGTTAGTTGGTGTGTTTATTGAGCAACCTCTCTGTGCCAGGCCCCATGCCAAACTCAGCACACACCAAGATGAATCAGACTTGAATTCTGGCCCAGGGGCTGGTGGCAGTTGGTGAGAAGCTAAAGGAGCAAATATACAGCACAGCAGAGAAAGGAAGAGCTCACAATTTCTGGGTGTGGCTCATAGCAGTCGCCTCTTGCAAAAGTGGAAGCCCACATGTAGGACTGTGTAGACAATTACACAGATCCTCATTCTGCTTTGCTTAAGGAAGCTTTGGGAATGGTTCCGTGTATAAAGGGCACTGGCTCTGAGCAGACTCCACTAGAGCGGCAGTCAGTGTACAATTGGGGTAGGGCTGGCCTGAGGCCTGATGTAGCTGCTGCCTTATAAACCTGCTCCTAGCTCTGCACTTGAGGCTTCTTTCCTGCAATATGAAAAAAAAAAAAAAACTTTATTAATACAAAATAATTAGTAAGTAGGTTTGCATCCATTGTTTATACATTGTTTTTTTTTTTTTCTTTCTCTTTGCAAAGAAGCAGAAGGACACCTTATCTGGTGATCTGTTAGGGGAGTATTTTCTTGATATAACTCCAAGAACTTAGACAAGAGTAAGATTTGACACAGACCAATCAAATATACAGAAAAAAGTTTTTTTTTTTTTTTTTTTTCCAAAGAGGTGCACTGCTCAGACCAGCTACTAGCTCAGGCAGCCTTGCTGCCTTTGTGAAATCCATTTAGTGCTGGGAGGACCCAGGGCTAGCCTCTGGACTAAAGAAAGTTCTCTCACTATGGTGTCTTAAGCCATTAACTCAGATAGTTTAGGAGTATTAGCCCTTCTCATTCTGTTTTCAAATATATGTTTTTTTGTTTTTGTTTTGAGAGTCTCACTATGTCGCCCTCAGTAGAGTGCCTTGGCATCACAGCTTACAGTAACCTCAAACTCTTGGGCTTAAGGATTCACTTGCCTCAGCCTCCCAAGTAGCTGGACTACAGGTGCCTGCCACGATGCCCCGCTATTTTTTTGTTGTTGCAGTTGTCATTGTTGTTTAGCTCGCCCCGGTCGGGTTCAAACCCGCCAGCCTCAGTGTATGTGGCCAGCCCTGTAACCACTGTGCTATGGGCACCAAGCCTCAAATATATGTTGATTGTGATTTTTTTTTTTTTTTTGAGACACAGTATCACTCTGTTGCCCTGGGTAGAGTGCCATGGTGTTATAGCTCATATCAAACTCACACTCCTGGGTTTGAGCAATCCCTTTACCTCAGCCTCCATAATAGCTGAGTCTACAAGCACCTTCTACAACACCTAGCTAGTTTTTTTGTTTTGTTTTGTTTTTCTATTTTTAGTAGAGGTGGGGTCTCACTTTGCTCAGGCTGGTCTTAAATTCCTGAACTGAGGTGATCTACCCACCTGAGCCTTCCAAAATGCTAGGATTACAGGTGTGAGCCACCACACATGGCTGAGTTTTTTGAAGGAAAATGCAAAAAGTAGCCAAGAAGTTTTTAAAAAATTATTCATATTTTTAAAAACTTATACAAGATATAGTCCAGTAGTAAAAGTAGTCTTGAAAATTGCATGTGTGGGGAGACGCCTGTGGTTCTGTGAGTAGGGCACTGACCTCATATACTGAGGGTGGTGGGTTTGAACCCAGTCCTGGCCAAACTGCAACAAAAAAAAATAGCTGGGCATTGTGGCAGGCACCTGTAGTCCCAGCAACTTGGGAGGCTGAGGCAAGAGAATTACCTAAGCTCAAGAGCTGGGGGTTTCTGTGAGGTGTGATGTCAGGGCACTCTACCGAAGGCGACAAAGTGAGACTCTTATCTCTAAAAAAATAAATAAATAAAAAATAAAATGTACAGTGTTTTTTTTTAAAAAAAGAAAATTGCATATGTGCAAAATGTGAAATTTCTTTCATATTCCAGTGAAAGCTTGGTGTATAACTTTCAACTGTGTTTGATACATCTACAAATATACAGTCTGTAGGTTTTTTCCACAAATTGCTCTTTTTTTCTTTATAATTTAATAAGCATTTATTGAGTCCCTTGTGTACCAGGTATCTTACAAAGTATTTTACCTATATTATGTCATGCAACACAATAAGTAAACTGTTGCTGTTATTGTTATTACCTTGAGGGTCAGAGAGGCTAAATGATTTGCTCAAAGTCACTAACTTAGTCTCATGCTGTTAACTACTATGCTATCTTCCTATGAGTCATAAGGAGGAAACCAAATGTCTTCAGGGTCAAGGAGCTTAGTTGCACATTTCTCATTCTGTAAACAGAACTGTTGTCCATTGGTGGTCCTAGTAGATGGGTGGCTCCAAGCAGTGCTGGATCTAAAGGCTTCTGATACGTAGAAGATTCTATGTGAAAATGTGGCCTGTGGCTCAATCGGCTAAGGCACCAGCCACGTACACCTATGGTGGCGGGTTCGCATCCCCAGCCCTGGCCCACCAAACAACAATGATGGCTGCAACCCAAAAATGGCCGGGCGTTGTGGCGGGCGCCTGTAGTCTCAGCTACTTGGTAGGCGGAGGCAGGAAACTTGCTTGAGCCCAGGAGTTGGAGGTTGCTATGAGCTGTGATGCCATGGCACTCTACCCAGGGGGATAGCTTGAGGCTCTGTCTCAAAAAAAAAAAAAAAGAAAATGTGGCCTGAAATTACCTGGGGAAGGGACTGTACTCAAGGAGTTTTTCAATGGTTCTATTCTATGCTGGTGGAGAGACACCTAAAGGGCATTGCTGGAGGGGCACTAGCCTCAGCTATCCTTGTTGAAAGCTGTCTTGGATGGGGATAAAGAGGGCCTGCTCTTCAAGATTGTAGGGAGGGAGAGGGAAGACCACAGCAGATATAATCTATTAATAGATCCAGAAATATTGGCAAGAACTTCCTATGCCAAGTTGGAGATAAAGAAGAATTAGGATAGAGATAAATCTGTGTTTGAAGTCCTAAGCAGGCAAAGTTTGGTGATCTACAGAAGTTTCATCTTTATCCTAAAAGCATGGTTTACCAGGCTCATGACTTCTATTCAGTACATCTGCTATTCCTCTGAGATTAATTCTGGTTAAATCTCTTAGCTAATAGCTCTTCTTAAAGATAGGTTTTATAACTTAGTTCTTCAAGTTCTATAATGCTGATTAAGAATCTAGCTATTAGTGCCAGACTGAGTTTGAATTCCAAATGCCAGTCACGAGCTATGCGACCTTGGGCAAGTCACTGGGACCACCCTGTGCCTCAGCTTCCTTTTCTGTAGTATAAGACTCATTATAGTACGTACGTCATGAGGCTTCATAGGCAGAGCTGTTAGAATAGTGCCAGCGTCCTGTGTTTCTGCTTCATAAGATCTTTTTTTTTTTTTTTTATCGTTCTTGGTGTTATCAAAAAGATTACTGAGATCCACCAAAACCCTAGTCCCCAGCTTTTTCACCTACTCCTGCTTCTAAAGACTCAGCTTTGGTACCATATCTTTGAGGAAACCTTTGTTCTTCATTCACTCCCTGTGTCAAGTGGCCCCACACCTGGTGCCTGGGTCTTACTTATCACATAGGTTTTTAAGTGGTTGACTTGTCTCTACTCTGAAGACTCCTTTAGGCCAGAGACTGTAGGTTTTGTTTGAATTTTTTTTTTCCTTTTCTTGTTGCTGTTGTTTACTTCCTCATTTGCTTGTTTTAAGTCAGAGTCTCACTCTGTCATCTTGGGTAGAGTACTGTGGTGTCATAGCTCACAGCGACCTCAAACTCTTGGGTTCAAGTGATCCTCTTACCTCAGTTGGGACTGCAGGTGCCTGCCACAATGCCCACCTAGTTTTTCTATTTTTAGTAGAGATGGAGTCTTGCTCTTGCTCAGGCTGGTCTCAAACTCCTGACCTCAAGCAATCCATCCGGCCTCCCCCCACTCTGCCTCTCAGAGTGCGAGGATTACAGGCATGAGCCACCATGTGCCTGGCTTGTTTCTGATATTATTCTTGGTATCCTGGAGGCCTTCTATACAGAAGGTGTGTAGTTGGTGAGTGCAGAGAGTTAGTAAGTGAACATAAGGTCTCATTACAATGACAGGGGCAACTTTTGACCTAGTGAACAGTACAAATTATTTTGAAGCTCATAGCTGCATGCCAGCACATAGCTACAAATGCATTCTTCTAAAATGATTCTAGCTGGGTCATTGCTGAAGGCACTATGCTATATATTGTTTAGGATTACTATAGCTGTGTAAAAAATTAACATAAAATGTTATAATTCAGACGCTTCACAAATTTGTGTTGTCCTTGTAAAATCTTAGTGAAGTACCCTGCTGCAAGGTTTCTCAACCTGGGGGCTATTGACATCTCAGACTGTATAATTCTTTGCAGTGGGGGCTGACCTGTAGGTTATAGGGCATTTAGCCACCATCCTCACCCTCTACCAATAAGATACCAGTAGTACATCTTCCCATTATCATCAGAAATTTTCCCCAAACTTTGCAGTAGCAGAGAACCCGTGCTGCTCTCCTACCAAGAAAATGATTCCTCAATATCACCATTCATGACTTGGCACCTGTGGCTCAAGTGGCTAAGGCGCCAGCCATATATACCTAAGGTGTGGGGTTCGAATCCAGTCCTGGCCTGCCAAACAATGATGGCTGCAACCAAAAAAAATGGCCGGGTGTTGTGGCAGGCGCCTGTGGTCCCAGTTACTTGGGAGGCGGAGGCAGGAGACTCGCTTGAGCCCAGGAGTTGGAGGCTCCTGTGAGCTGTGATGCCACAGCATTCTACCCAGGGGGACAGCTTGAGGCTCTGTCTCAAAAAAAAAAAAAAAGTCACCATTTACTAAATATGAGCAATTGGTAGCAAGTTACAAAAACTGAGTTCTTGACAATTATGTAGCAAAGCAGGTTGATGTTAGCTCTTTCCTCCCAACCTTTCAAACGTAAGAATGGAATGGAATTGAAACTTTCCACAGCTTTGATTATTATTCTCACTGTATTAAATTTGTTATGCTGTCATCTTTTTATTAGGCTGCCTAGAAGACTCTGCTCGTTCCACAGACTCAGTCTTTTTAGTTTCTGATAAAATTCTACCATTTGCGTTTTGTAGCTTTCTGTTCCAAAGTTCACCTTGCTCTCAAGTTTGACTGCCATAAAATAGGAATTTAAGGACTTGATGTGATACAAAGTACATCAAGGCCTAGCAAATGATAACACTCACACATTAGCTGCTGTATTGTTACATTTAATCCTAGGTAATAGTCACATTTAAAATTTTATAACGTGTACATTCTCTTAAAAGTATAAGGCAATGGATACACTTTAGTGGTATTATCATAATTGCAACTGGTAATTCTTATAGACTTTTGCTCTTCCTGAAGACTTGAGTTTCTTCTTGAGATTCAGCTATCACTTTAGGAAAGATTGACTTAAAAGGCATAGCATGAATAACAGGCTAGGAAATGTGATGTTTTACTGAAAATGGCTTTGGGTCCTTTAAATCAAGAAGGAAAAAATGTCTAAGATTGGAGTGGCCATGACTTACCTTCTTCATCCTTGACATGAGTCATCTGGGCATTAAGATAGTCTGTTTACATCACACATAGTAATAGAAGTCTCCCTCCACCTTGGTTTTCAAAGTCATACACAAAGGCAACACCTAATTGCACTTGCAATTTAAGTACTAAGTGTGTGAGACATTCTAGGTGTAGATGAAAATTTCTGTGTGCTTAATAGAATGCTAAAAGTTTAGAGTTGGAAAAGTCTGTTCAAGATGTGGGCCATAGAAGAGCACCATCTTTCACTTGGAAGCTTCTCAGAAAGGGAAAATCTGGCTCGACGCTGGTGGCTCAAGCAGCTAAGGTGCCAGCCACATACACCTGAGCTGGTGGGTTCTAATCCAGACCAGGCCCGCCAAACAGCAATGACAGCTGCAACCAAAAAATAGCTGGGCGTTGTGGCGGCACCTGTATTCCCAGCTACTTGGGAGGTGGAGGCAGGAGAATCGCTTGAGCCCAGGAGTTGGAGATTGCTGTGAGCTGTGATGCTACAGCACTCTACCCAGGGCGACAGCTTGAGGCTCTGTCTCAAAAAAAAAAAAAGAAAGAAAGAAAGGAAAAAGTCTCAGGCCTTTTCAGGTCTGTGTTAAAATCTACCTTTTATCAAGAGTCTCAGATGGTTTATAGGCACATTAAAACCTGAGAGGCAATGGGCTGGTCTGGCTCAAAAGAAACATTGACAAAATTTAAATAAATACACATACCTATATGCCCAGGTATCTAAATATATACTTGTTGTCTGGATCTAGATTTCTTTTTTTCTCTAACTCCCCAAGTGTTAGAGATACATACCCTTGGGTTGAAGTTGAGAACCACTGATCTACTGAATTCCTTAACTTTTGGAAATATAAAGGTTTGAGGTCATGTGGCTTATTAGAACTGAAGCTGCTAGTAGTAGCTTGATTTATTGATAGGAAGTGAAATAATTTTTCCACTAAACAGTATTGCAAATTTTCTAGAGCCCTTGATTAACCAAATCTAACAGAATACCTGACCCTTACAACATTTGTATTATTATGCCTATCTTATTCTCAAAAGTTCCTTCCTGCCATCAGAGCATATTTTCTGTGTGCTTTAGAGTCACCGGCCATATACAAAATTTGCTTTGGCTGCTTCACCAGCCACAGGGGTGCTTTTATGCTCATGTGTTTGTATTTATGCCTCCCCTTTTGAACAGAGCGACATAGCTGCTGAATGAATGAACCCATGTTTTCTTGGCTAAAGTAACTCTTCACTGCACGACCTGATAATTTTGCCTATGGGGTGTTACAGAAAGGTGTAATCTATAGCTACCATTTTATGCTTTCAGTTGCTAGACGTGGTAATGAGTTTTTGGAAGGCTAAGGTAATTCTTAGTTTGGAAAGAACATTATTGTAATCTTTTCAAAATGAATTTAGTTCCATAGTATGTTCTAGGTTATGGCTACAGCATCTGGTATTGGGAAATGTTTATGTTGTTTGCACCTTTAAATGCTGCAAGAATGAAGCACCAAGTTTCCAATTGGTAGAGAAAAAAGAATACAGTAGCCCTGGGGTGCTCTGAATGGAAATGTATTAAAACAATTACAGTCTGTTTATGCTAAAGCTAGTGGAAATGTTTTTGAGATTAGTCAGCTTAAACACGAGTCCTACAAATGTTACTCTTATTTGTGTTGCTTCATTCATTCACTCAACAAAGAGAATGAAGCACTTACTAACATCTTAGACAAAGAGCTGTGGGCTACAGTGGAGAATATGACAGCTGTGATTCCTGCCATCATCAAAATTAAAGTCTAGAGGAACAGCAAGATGACAAGGAATGCACAGTTTTTATCCAAGGATAGCAAGCCTACAGGAATGCACCACTGCATAAACACACATCCTTTTCAACCTGACTTATCTCATCTCCTCTGTACATTATGATTTCAAATTCTACACCTCTCAGCTGTTGGGAATAAGGGAGACTTTGGGAATGGATAAGAGAAAGGGTTATTAAATTTTACTTATCCTCACGTGCACCTTAGAAGCCTTCTACTGATACTTGAACGAATACTAACTGAGCACTTACCATGTGCTGGACTCTGTGCAGCCCTCAGGACACAATGAGGAGTACAACTCCATCCAGCCTTCCCAAGTCATTCCAGAATTAACCTCGTTCTCCTCTCCCCTACCTTGTGTTTCTTCTCAGTACAGAACTTTAAGAGGCCAACACACAGTAAAATTTTAACCTAAAGATTCTTCTAGTAAGAATTGCCTTTTTTAAAATAACCTCTGACACTATGTATGTGATCTTGTTCTTGACTTCTCCCTATACCCACTTTTTTTAAATGTCCCCTGATACTGTGTTTTTGGGGGGTTTGTTTTTGGAGACAGTCTTACTCTGTCACCCTCGGTAGAGTGCTGTGCTGTCACAGCTCACAGCAACCTCCAATTCTTCTGCTTAAGTGATTCTCTTACCTCACCCTCCCAGGTAGCTAGGACTATAGGCACCAACCACAACACCTGGCTTTTTTTTGGTTGCAGTTGTCATTGTTTGGCAGGCCTAGGCTGGGTTCAAACCCACCAGCTCTGGTGTATGCGGCTGGCACCCTAACTGTGCTGAGCTATAGGCACTGAGCCAATACTATAGCTTTTGATTTGTGGGGTTTTTTTCCTTTCCCTAGGTAAGGATTTGCAGTGATTCTATGTGAGTGTGCAAATAAATGAGTGTATTTTGAATTCCCAACCCCTTCCCTTAGAAGAGAGATACTCTCAGTTTAGGGGCAGAGAGCTCGGTAAAAGAAACACAGTTCTAAAAGGTTAAAGTCCAGTTCTTTTTTTTGGAGACAGAGTCTCAAGATGTCACCATGAGTAGTTCCGTGGTGTCACAGCTCACAGCAACCTCAAACTCTTGGGCTTAAGCGATTCTTTTGCCTCAGCCTCTGGAGTAGCTGGGACAACAGGTGCTTACCACAACGCCCATCTATTTTTTGGTTGTGGTTGTTGTTTTAGCTGGCCCAGGCCAGGTTTGAACCCACTTGCCTCAGTGTATGTGACTGGTGCCCTACTCACTGAGCTACAGGCACCACCCAAGATCCACTTTTTGACCTACCTACCTAATGCCTAGTTAAGTAGCAATGTCAGCCACTTTTAAAAAATCTTTCCTTTTAGACAATGAATTCTATCCTTTATTTCCTAGCTTCAGCAAACTTACCTGTAACACTCTCCTCTGCGTGTTGCAGTGAGTTTGGCTTCCTATTTGAGAGAATGTTTTCAAGGCCGGTGACCTTAGACAAAACCTACCAGCCACCAACTCCCATTCTGCAGACATTTGCCATAAATAAGGTTTCCTGGCCTTCTCTCCCATTAAGCATTTGCTTGTGGAGACACCTGGAAAGCAGACAGCTCTGTTCCTACTACTTATCTTCATATACCGTTGGTGTAGCTTCTTGTTTCAGAGGAAGAAAAAGGGATTAGGAAATTGGGTGTCAGTGAGAGGTAAATAGACAAGATACTTGTGGGTAGGGTGTCTGTGTATCACCAAGCTCATTAACATTTGTCCAACCTTCTCTCCACAGCTCTAGGAACTTGCCATGTGACGATCTTTAGTAAATTAGTTAAAAATTTACTCTACCAAAAGCATTCGGGAAGAACAGTTTGTAAACAGGTATCTTTCCACTTTAGTTTGTTTTTTTTTTTTTTTTTTTTTTTTGAGACAGAGTCTCACTATGTGGCCCTTGGTAGAGTGCTATGGCATCACAGCTCACAGCAACCTCCAACTCTTGAGCTTAAGTGGTTCTCTTACCTCAGCCTCCCAAGTAGCTGGGACTACAGGCGCCCACCACGATGTCCAGCTATTTTTTTTTTTTTTTTTTGAGACAGAGCCTAAAGCCGTCCCCCTGGGTAGAGTGCCCTGGCATCACAGTTCACAGCAACCTCCAACTCCTGGGCTCAAGTGAGTCTCCTGCCTCAGCCTCCCAAGTAGCTGGGACCACAGGCGCCCGCCACAACGCCTGGCTATTTTTTGGTTGCAGCCGTCATTGTTGTTTGGCGGAGGCTGGATTCGAACCTGCC
>CAUYQV010032396.1:0-17779 GCA_963574575.1 Galagoides demidoff
ACGTGCGCCCAGAGATTTGTTAGTGTCCTACGATGAGATCCAGGTGACTCAGGCCCTGTGGAGGCGGCTCTGATTACTTAAACAAAGTTCCACATTTCACTCATGTCTCTTGGAAGCCTTTGGAGAGGAGACCCAAATCCACGGTTTCTTCACCTCCCACCCTATGCTGTGGTTCAGAACCCCCAAACTTGAGCTAGGCATGGGGGATGGGGCAAGATGGAGGAGGCTGAGTCCTCTGGGCAAACTGCCCTGGGAAACCTTAGCTCCTCTAAGGGGAGGCAAAGTTTGGAAACCTCAGAATGTCTCAAATCCAGGCTGCTTCAAGGTTCCAGGCCTGAGCCCCACAGTCTGCAGACACAAGGACCTCCCTGGAGTCACATGGCAGGGCAGAAACTGCAGAAACTGCCTCAGACATTACTGGACCCTGGCTTTCCCCTGCCCCCATGCCGCCCATCATTAGAATCACAGAACAAGCTAAAAACATAATGTGAAATATCAGCATATAGGTTCTATAAAGCAGAACATAAGGAGGCAAGAAAATGTGCCATACTTTCACCAAATTAAGGATGTTGAGTTATGGTAATCATGTACGCAACTTTAATTTTGTTTAACACTATCTGCCCAAATAAACTTTATTCCCTATAACTTAATGTGTGTGTATATATATATATATAAAATAGTTTATTATGTACAGTTAATTCCACTGTTTTGGCTGCAATAAAATCACTTTTGAAATAAAAAAAAGAAACTAGAGAAAGAACAAAAATGCTCAGCTAATTTTAGAAGAAAGTTATAATCTTGATTTCAAAACCTGAGGAGGACAATAAAAAAACACGTTAGGGCAATTTCACTTACGAATATAAATGCAAAAATGAACTTCAGCTATGCACAGTAACATGAATGAATCTTACAACATGGTGCTGGTTGAAAGTGGCAAGTCATAGAAAAATGTAATCACTATGATTCCCATAAGTTTTAAAAACACTGGCAACTGGGTGGTGCCTGTGGCTCAATGAAGAGGGCGCCGGCCCCATATACCAAGGCGGGTGAGTTAAAAACTGACCCTCACCAAACAGCAACAAAAAATAGTTGGGCATTGTGGTGGATGCCTGTAGTCCCAGCTACTTGGGAGGCTGAGGCAAAAGACTCACCTAAGCCTAGGAGGTGGAAGTTGCTGTGAGCTGTGATGCCATAGCACTCTACCAAGGGAGCCAAAGTAAAACTCTATCTCTAAAAAAAAAAAAAAAACAAAAACCACTGACAACTAGTATGTTGTTTAAGGATATATGCACAAGTGATCAAAAATATAAAGAATAGGCTTGCCATCTGTAGTTCAGTGGTTATGGCACCGGCTATATACACCAGGGCTGGCAGGTTTGAACCCAGCCGGGCCAGCTAAACAACAATGACAACTACAACCAAAAAATAGCCAGGCACTGTGGCAGTCTCAGTGACCTGTAGTCTCAGCTACTTGGGAGGCTGAGGCAAGAGAATCACTTAAGCCCAAAAGTTTAGGTTGCTGTGAGCTGTGATGCCATGGCATTCTACCAAGGGTGATTATAGTGAGACTCTGTCTCAAATAAATAAATAAATAAATACCTGAATAATTAACCAAAAATTCAAGACAATGTTCACTTTGAGGGTAAAAAGGGTACTACTAAGTAGAAAAATTTTATTTCTAGGCCTGGATGGTGAGGACACACTCGTTAATTTTGTCGTTATTCTTTTTTTTTTTTAAGCCAGTCAAATTTAGTTGTGGGAGATTGTACATAGACCACCTTTAATGACACTAGAGTTAGTAAGTTCTGATAACCCACGTTTTATCATTATTCTTTAACTGTACATTTTCATTCACTCTTTCATGTACACTATATATTGCACAATTTTTAAAATTTGATGAATTAAAATCTTTTAAAAAGTCATAGCAACATCAGAGTAGGGAGAAAACCATACCTCACCTCTCTCATTAACTTTACTAATCAAGTATTATGACATTTAACTGAAAAACAAAACAAAAACCCCCAAAAGTCCACAATACTTTGAATTCTAACACTCTAGATAATGACAAAGAAATTAGCAAGAGTGTAGTGACAATGCTTTCCAAGAACGTGGCTAAATCACCAAAATTCTTCCTGTTAGATTATCCACTGACTTTCTATTACAATGGATGAATCACCTGTTCAAAATTATAGTCCCATAATTCACCTAAAAATTTCTGCTTAACTGAAGTATACATAGGCAAGCCTTTTATATACAAGGTACCAAATAATTTTTTTGATGAGATGTAGAAACCTTAATATGGCATTTAACAAATTCAGACAACTTATTTTTTAACAGAATATAATAATTATACTTTTTTTTTCTTTTTTGAGTCAGGGTCTCATTATGTTGCCTAGACTAATTTCAAACTCTTTTTTTTTTTTTTTCAGTTTTTGGCCAGGGCTGGGTTTGAACCCGCCACTTCTGGCATATGGGGCCGGAGCCCTACCCTTTTGAGCCACAAGCACCACCTTTTTTTTTTTTTTTTTTTAAGACAATCTCACTATGTCACCCTCGGTAGAGTGCTCAGGAGTCACAGCTCACAGCAACCTCAAACTCTTGGGCTTAAGCGATTCTCTTGCTTCAGCCTCCAAGTAGCTATGATCACAAACTCTTGATCTCATGTGACCGTCCTGCCTTGGCCTCCGACAGAACTGGGATTACAGGTATGAACCTCCATGCCTGCTATATATAATGTCTCGATACATATATAGGGATCAGATCAGGGTATTTACCATATCCATCATCTCAAGCATTTTCCATTTCTTTGTCCAATTCAGACTTTTTAACCTCACATAACTTCGATATTGATGAAATTACTCAGAGATCCAATTATGCCTAAATTTTGAATCAGTTTGGAAAAACCTGCTAAACCAGGCTGTTGGAGAAGCAATAATGACACGTGGCCTGGAGACAGTCACCATCAGTACCATGATCATAACAATAAAGCATCCCCCATGTCTAGATACTGTGCTAAAAACTTTATGTTCATTGCATTGAATCATTATAATCCTGGAAGATAGATATTACATGTATTAACACCATTTTATAGAATGAGACATACAAGTTTGGAAGGATTAAATAACTCACTCCAAGATTGAAAGCCAGTTCTGCTCATTCCAAAGTACTAAGTCTACATTATAGCAATATAGACCCTCTTGGCCATTCTCAGGGAAACTTAGCTTAAATGTTTATGGTTTTTAAAAAATAGATAGCAAAAACCTATTTGACTCAGTTAATTATAAGATACAGAACTAGTCCTGAGCCCGTTTTCCCTCAGATCCTTTTTTTGCCTTCCCTGATCTATCACAGGGAGGACTGACCTTCCTGCCTTCCTGTGTCCTATGCTTCCTGATCTGTTTGGCTAATGGGAAGATTTTGGAGAACAAGAGGAAAATGAAGCCAGGCTATTTCTCACCATCTTTCTCCGGCTTTAGGTGGCATCTTGGGCATCTGCAATTTCCTCCACGGCTCCAGCTGCTGCTGGGCAGGCTCTGCCAAGTAACTATACACCCTGGGCCCCTTTTGCGCCTAGTGTTGTTAGTTGTTAATCTCTGAATTAACCCTTCTAACACCTATGTAATCAATTCCCTGCATCAAATTCTGTCTGTTTTAAATACTTAAAGTGGCTTCTATAAGCCCAATGGGACCTGCTAACACAGACATCTTGGCCAATGTCACAGAAGGGATAATTTGAATTGAAGGATCCATCTTCCCATCCTGATCATCTCTCATCCTGCTGATGACAGCTTAAATTTATTATTATTATTATAATTTTTTTAGCTTAAAACTTTGAATTCTATCATTGATAATAATACCACCAAAAACTTTTTTTTTTTTTTTTTGAGACAGAGTTTACTCTGTCATCCTGGCTAGAGTGCAATGGCATCATCACAACTCACTGCAATTTCCAACTTCCGGGCTCAAGTGATCTTCCTGCCTCCGCCTCCTGAGTAGCTGGGACTATAGGTGCACAGCTCCACGCCCAGCTAATTTTTCTATTTTTAGTGGTAACAGCGTCTCCCTCTTTCTTAGGTTGGTCTTTAACTCCTGGCATCAAGCAATCCTCCTGCCTTGTCCTCCCAGAGAGCTAGGATTACAGGCATGAGCCACTGTGCTTGGCCTCCACCGGACACTTTTACATGCTTCAAGTATACTGAAGAACAATCTGTTTCAATCTACGGGCCAATTGTACCCGCAGCCTCTTTCTAAGGGAAATCTGCAACGATGCCTGCTAACCACAGGAATAAGTAGATGTGCTTGTTCTGTCACCATGGCCACCGCTGACTGGAGCCGCTGAGTGCCTCAGACCTAACAACAGCCAGCTATTATTGGCTGGCTGGCTTCCTCTGAAGGAACCTGGAGAAAGAGCTTTGCCCTCAGGTCCTTAGCAACAATTTGTCCAGTGTTTGAGCTATATATTTAGGGGGTCAATTAGTTGGTAGTAGGAGCAAAGGCAGAAAGTCACCTGGAGGGAAACAGAAGCAGAAAGAAAAGATTATGGGTATAGGCTCGGCACCCGTAGCACAGTGGTTATGGTGCCAGCCACATGCACTGAGGCTGGTGGTTCGAACCCAGCCTGGGCCATCTAAACAACAATGACAACTACGACAAAAAATAGCTGGGTGTTGTGGTGGGCACCTGTAGTTACAGCTACTCAAGAGGCCGAGGCAAGAGAATTGCTTTAGCCCTAGAGTTTGAGATTGCTGTGAGGTGTGACACCATGGCACTCTACCGAGGGTGACATAGTGAGACTCCATCTAAAAAAAAGAAAAAGAATAAAGCCTATGGGTATAATATCAACAGCTGAGCATTCAAGATAAGTTGGTAAACTTGTAGTAGAGGGATACTTTATAAAACACTACAGAAACTTCCAGTTCGGAAACTACATTATAATCTCTGTCCAGTTCAGCTCTACTCAGCTTCCCATTATTCCTGTGTGATCCAGTGATCTTGCCATTTTCTGTCTTCCTGCCTGGCTGAGATTTGTGGCTAAGATTTGTCTTTATTTTCTTTTTAAAAATGTCCCTGGTGTCCAGGTACAGTCACTCACACCTATAATCCTAGCACTTTGGCAAGCCATGGTGGGAGAATCCATCTAGTTTTCTCATAGTCCTACCTGGAACTTGCTTTTTGCCTAATTGTTATTTATTGAGCACTTATCTGCTGGGCACTGTGAATTATTTTACATGTATGATATATCAGCTCCTCGTGGCATCCTTGTGAGATGGGTACATTTAGCATCCTATTTCAATATGCAGAAACTGGCACAGAAGGGTTGCCTCCTTCTCCAAGGTGACAATGAGTAGTAGAGTCGTGATTCAAACTGAGGCTGCCTCACTCTAAAGTCTACTCTTTTGACCACTACACTCTGTGGCTTCTCTGGGGTAACCCAAATCAAGGCAGATAGTGTAAAAAGTGGAAGTGTGCAACAGTTTGGGGGGACTGAGTAGAAATATGGTTTCAGGGCTGACTGCTCTGGCAGGCTCTCTTTGGTAGAAGATTTGGCAAGATCACCATTGCCTGGTGAATCTAGAAAACCTGAGAGTTTATTAGTGAGAGTGGAATTGTAGCAAGGGAAGTAGAAAATCTGAAAGATAGTACAGCTTGGATATCCCTAATCCAACAGTTCAAAATATGAAGGGCTCCAAAACCTGAGGCTTTTGAATACTAACATGAGGCCACAGGTGGAAAAGTCCACATCTGACCTGGTGTAATAGGTCGCATTCAAAACACAGAAACATAATACAGGTTATTTAGGAAAAACAATCCTCCCACTTTTGTGTGAATTTCCTTACGTGTAAATAAGTGTTAAGAAAATTATCACTTATTGGTAGCATGTATTAAATCCAGAGTCAGGAATGATGGTGATGCCATATAGACACAGATTATCTACATATTTAGATAAGATAGTGAAACCTTTGCTTTTTATTTTATTTTTATTTTTATTTATTTTTTTGAGACAGAGTCTTACTATGTCGCCCTCGGTAGAGTGCCATGGCATGACAGCTCACAGCAACTTCAAATTCTTGGCTTAAGTGATTCTCTTGTGTTAATCTCCCAAGTAGTTGGGACTACAGGTGCCTGCCACAATGTCCCGCTATTTTTTGTGTGTTTGTTTCAGTCATTGTTGTTTAGCTGGCCCGGGCTGGGTTTGAAACCTCTACCCTTGGTGCATGTGGCTGGGGCTGTAACCACTATGCTACAACATTTGTACATTTAATAGTTCAATGTACAAGGCCAGGCACGATGGCTCATGCCTGTAATCTTAACACTCTGGGAGGCTGAGGCAGGTGGATTGCCAGAGCTCACAGGTTCAAGACCAGTCTGAACCAGAGTGAAACCTCGTCTCTAAAAATACCCAGGCTGTGTGGAAAGCACCTGTCGTCCTAACTGCTTGGTAGGCTGAGGCAAGAGAATCTCTTAAGCCCAAGAGTTTGAGGTTGCTGTGAGCTCTGACTCCGCAGCACTCTACCAAGGGTAACAAAGTGAGACTTTGTCTAAAAAAAAAAAAGAGTTCAATGTACAGAAAAAATTAATAGTATTGTATAAAATTACTTTCAAGCTGTGTGTATATGCAACATAAATACATTTTGTGTTTAGACTTGTGTCTCATTTCAAAGATGGCTCATCATGTATGTATATACAAATATCCAAAATCCAAGAAAATCTTAGGCTTTGGGCATGGCTAATTAAATATTCCTTCTCTTATATCTGAGGATACAACATGATGGCTCTTTTTTCCAGATTAACTCTTTATCCATGTTTCAGGGGCTGGATGACGTCTAGTACTTGTCTTAATAGCTCTCTGGATGTTAGGAAATAAAAATCTTACCCACATTCATTCAGCTCTGTAGGTGGCTTCACTCTGTGAGACACAAAATGTGTCTAAAAAACAGTCCTTGCCCTCAGCGAGGTTGTAGCCTCATTATGTAGCTAACTGAGAGTAACAAACATGAAAGTTTGTAATACAAACTCTAAGTGCCCAGAAGTCAAAGAGATCATAAAAGATAATGATTACTCAGAGCTTGAATAGTCATTGATCAGAAACCTCAGAATGGGTTAAATTTATACTGGTAGAGGGAAAAGATAGGACAACCCAGTGATATAATGATTGTGAAGGAGAATATACTTCCAAGGAGAACTATGCAACTGAACAGAGTTGCTGTAGGATAGGTGGAGGGGGGCCTCGTAATGGCAGACCTGCAGAGGCAGGGAGGGAATTTGGATTTGACTAGTTTGGAATTCGGGAGGAGAGTGTGTTCAGGGAGGACAGCCAGGGGACTACTGTGGTAATCCATATCAGACATGCTGAGGGACCAAACTGGAGAGAGGCAGACGGGAATGGACAGGACAAGCTACTATTTGGGAAAAAAATATTATTAGGAGTGAAATAGGAGGATGGATTCAAAATAACACTTGCGTTTCTCCTGTGCCACTGGGGTTTATGTTTACTCAATTTTCTCTTTCTTTAAATTGTCTTCTCCCACCCACATGCAAAACTATGAGGAGTAAAACTAGATCAAATGTTTCTGATAAATTCTTTTTGACTAATTAATAACGCTTATTTCAGTGGGAAAGAATCTCAAGAATCAAGAGTCCTCATTATTGTTTTTAGGCTGCCTTCTTTGAACATTGAGCATATACGCTTTCTTTTAATTTCTTTCTCTTTTCCTTTTGATATTTAGGTGTTCCAAAGCAAAAAGACTGCATTTCCTTATTGCGCAGTAGAATTATTGTATACTACCCTTTTTTTTCATTTACCTATACACCTGAAAACTTGAGTTTCATTATATTCCTCCCAATATTGTTTGATTCTTCTGCAAACATTAATAAAGACAAATTAAAGTTGATATTCTGTCTTTCATTTAGAAAGATCCCAACATCCCTTATAATGTGTACTGGTGTTATTTTTTATGTAGACACACTGCATTTTCTTAATGCCTTTCATCTGAGAATTACAAAGTACACAATAAACACTAATTAATTCTTACAACAACCAGGTGAACTATAATTTTTTTATGTGTATATAGTAGATGAATCACCTGAAGGACCAGCAAAACACAGCTTGTGTGGGGGAGACAAGGCTTGGCACAACTTGATGTATCAACAAGCCTGTGAAATAGCTTAGGTCAGGAAAGGAGGCATTTTTTAAATAATGTATGTTTATTATATTTTTATGATGTTAGTTTGCAAAGTTTTTTTTTTTTTTTGGAGACATGGTTTCACTTGGTTGCCCTCAGTAGAGTGCTGTAGCATCACAGCTCACAGCAACCTCCAGTTCTTGGGCTTAGGCAATTCTCTTGCCTCAGTCTCCCAAATAGCTGGAACTACAGGTGCTTGCCACAATGCCTGGCTATTTTCTTGTTGCAGTTTGGCCAGGGCCAGGTTCGAACATGCCACGCTTGGTATAGGGGGCCAGCGCATTACTCACTGAGCCACAGGCACTGCCCAGCATCTTTTTTTATTTAACTAAAACCACCCATGGAGTTTCAGTAAGAAAATAATCACTTATCTAGGTTTCCACAAGAAACATTTGGACTTTTGCAATAAACACCATTATAAAAAGAAGGAGGTGTTAGAGCCTATTCATAATTACGCCGTCAATCTTATTGTCACTCCCAGAAGTACTTCAGCAGCAGAACAGACCTGGTCATTAACTGAAGCTTTGATTTAGTATCAATGTAGAGAAAGTGTGCCAGAGGCTGACTCATCAACACTTTGCTTCCTACTTAGATTTCCCTGGAGTTTCCCTCATTCAAGTGTGCAGCAGGCCAAGACCTATTTAGCTGATGAGAGATTAAATCTTCATTATTGTTTTTCAGGCCACTCTCTTTAATGAAACCAAAACCAGAAATTATTTACAAAGGAAAATGTTTACAAGAAAATGGTGTCTTTTCTATGTATACAATCAAGAATATATACCAAAAATGCTTTCCTCAAGGAAACTGATTTAACATCGTTTTCTTTATGGGAATTCATCTTTATTCTAGCTATTTATTTTATTTTATTTGTTATTTTATTTTTTCTGAGACAGGGTCTCACTCTGGTGCCCTGGGTAGAGTACTGTGGCATCACAGCTCACAGCAACCTCAACCTCTTGGGCTTAAGTGAATCTCTTGTTTCAGGCTCCCAAGTAGCTGGGACTATAGGCACCCACCACAAGGGCTGACTAGTTTTTCTATTTTTAGTAGAGACAGAGTCTTGCTCTTGCTCAGGCTGCTCTGGGAACTCTTGAGTTCAGATGATCCACCCACCTTGGCCTCCCAGAGCTCTAGGATTACAGGTACAAGCCATCTTGCCTGGCCTATAGAAATTTTTAGTATAGAAATTTTAAAATATATACAAAGGATAGAATGAATATAATGAAGATGCCCTATCTCCATCATCTCTAACAATTATCTCAGCTCCTTTACTCAGGCGTTGCCATGCAGTGAACACTCTGTAGAAATTCCCAATCCTGTGGTTTGGAAATAACACAGTTATCTCAAAGAGACTCATTTCATCCTGAAAGCCAAACTTTAATTAATTTTAATTGAGTTTATAAAACAAGCATACATATAAATGTCATAAGGTAAACTTATGGGAAGATGAGAAAATATGTTACAAAAACAAACAAAATATCTAAAACCTAAGTAATAATATTATCTGTCATTTATGAATTCATGTGCCAGAGACTTTACTAGGCATTTACCCTACATTCTGACCTCTTATTTAATTTTTTCAACCATCCTATATCGTATTAGTGTCCTTATTTTAAAGATAAGGAAACTGAGACTTGGAGAAGTTTAAGTAATGAGCTAACATTCACAAAGCTAATAAGCAACAGATTGGCAACTAACATTATCTGATTCCAAAGTCCATGCTTTGTTTTACGAACTATGGCCGAAGGACCCCGTAGAGCTCAATTCAAAACCACATGTGTTAATAATGTTAGAAAGGAAAAGAAAGTGATAAACACCCAATTTCGGGTTGTGGGAGAAACTCATAAAAATTGTTAAAGCTAAGGTTAATTGTTACCAAAACTAAGGTAAGTGAATTCATCAAGTATACTTTGTATTTGTACCATTAAAAAAGCCCAAGATTTCATAACATGATCAAATGAATAAACAGATCATTTGCTCAGGAAAACATAATAATTTAAGGTAGTCATAATTGCGCAGTAAAACGTAATTTAACTTTGCCTATTCTCATAAATTAGAAATCCTGCAAAAAAAAAAAAAAAAAAGAAATCGCTGTTAATGTAGTCCCTAAATCCATTATAAGCACATGCTATCCCAGTGCAGAGCATTAGAACTTGGATTTTACTGGCTCAGTCATTCTAATGAACTGATTGTCAGGGTACCAAAAAAACAAGTGACATTTTGTTTGACATATTTTTCTTAGTAAAGGACCCACGATCATTTTGTGTTCAGCTTCTATTGCTCAGTACTTTCTTTTAGAGAAAAATTGTTTTATCTTAAACTTCTGTTTTCCTTCATTAAAAAATTTAATGAAAGTATTATATACACATAATTTAAAAATAATAACATAGCACCAAATAAATGATAAGGACAGACAGTAGTTTCTTATCCACTCCTCTAAATTACCTCCCAATAGTTGTCTCAGAAACAGTCACTTTTTAAAAACCATTTTACCTGTTTCTTTGTGGTTTTATGTCCATATTCTTGGTGATATCTTTATAAAGCTGCCTCTTGATTTATTACTTTTACATAGACATCATTTGTTGCCTTCCTGGCATAGTATTAATAGAAATGTTTTATTTGCTCACATCTGTAATTCTAGCACTCTGGGAGGGCAGGGTGGGTGGATCACCTGAACTCAGGAGTTCAAAACTAGCCTAAGTAAGAGCAAGAGCCCATCTATACTAAAAATAGAAAAAGTAGCTGGGTGTGGTGGCAGGTACCTGTAGTTCCAGCTATTCAGAAGGCTGACGCAAGAGGATTGCTCAAGCCCAAGAGATTGAGGTTGATATGAGCTATGATGCCAGGGCACTCAACCCCAGGGGACAGAGTGAGACTCTGTCTCAAAAAAAAAAAGTAAAGAAAAATGATTTATTTGTTCAATAAATATTGGTTGAGCATCTACCATATGTCAAATCCTGCTCTGAGGGTTGAAAGTGCCAAAGACACTAAAACAGACGAATTCTTGACTTTGTGAAATTGCAATCAAGTAGACTAAATCCATTTATGATCCCTCCACCCAATCAAGTATAATATAATTTTTAGTTAAATTAATCATCTCTGTTTATATTATGTCTATAGAGATATTGTTCACTGCGGTGTTCCAAATGGTAATGTAATTGTATTTCTTTCTGCAACTCTTGAATACATTTGTTAAAAAACAGTTTTAAGTTGTCTATCTTTGTCAATTTGTGTTGCTATAACAAAATATTTCAGACTGAATGATTTATAAACAACGTAAATTTATTGCTCACAGTTTTGGAGGCCGGAGAGCACCTGGTAAGGGCACACCTTCTAGCCGTATCCTCACAGGGTGGAAGGAAAGTAGAAGGGCAAAAAGGCTAAACTCTGTGAAGCCTCTTTTATAAAGGCCTTAACATACTAATGAGGGAGGAGCTCTCCTGAATCAATACCCTCCTAAATGCTCCACTTTTTAATACTATTGCATTGAAAATTAAGTTTCAAGATGAATTTTTTTTGTTTTGTTTTTTGACAGAGTCTTACTATGTTGCCCTTGGCAGAGTGCCATGGGCATCATAGCTCACAGCAACCTCAAACTCTTGGGCTTAAGTGATTCTCTTGCCTCAGCCTCCCAAGTAGCTGGGACTATAGGTGCCCTCCACAATGCTGGCTATTTTTTTGTTGTAGTTGTCATTGTTGTTTGGCAGGCCCAGGTCAGGTTCAAACTTGCCTGTCCCAGTGTATGTGGCCAGCACCCTAGCTGCTCAGCTACAGGGGCCGAGCCTCAACATGAATTTGGGGGAGCACATTCGGACCATAGCAAGTTGCTACAATTGCTTAATTAGATTCATAATTAAAAACCTCCATACTGTTTTCCATAGTGCCTAAACTGGTTTATATTCCCACCAACAGTGTACAAGAGTTTTCTTTTCTCCATATCCTCACCAGCATTTGTTACATTAATGTTTTGTTTTTTTGATAACAGTCATCCTAACTGGAGTGAGATGATAGATACCTCATTGTGATTTTGATTTGCATTTTCCTGGTGATTAATAGTATTGAGCCTTTTTTCAGATATTTGTTAGCCACTTGTATGTCCTCTTTTTACAAATGTCTGTATAGATCATTTGCCCATTGTTTAACTGGATTATTTGCTGTTTTGCTATTGAGAAGTTTGAGTGCCTTGTATATTCTCATTGATAATCCCTGTCAAATGAGTAGTTTATATTTTCTCCCAGTCTGTAGGTTATCTTTTCACTCTGTTGATTGTTTCCTTTCCTGTGCAGAAGGTTTGTAGTTTGATATAATATACGTTTATTTTTGCATTTGAGGTCTTATTCATAAAATCTTTCCCAGATTAATGTCCTGAAGCATTTCCCCTATGTTTCCCTTTAATGGTTTTTATCATTTTAGGTCCTACATTTAGGCCTTTGATCCATTTTAAGTTGATTTTTTTTTTTTTTGACAGGGTCTTTCTCTTGTCACCCAGGCTAGAGTACAGTGGCATCATCATAGCTCACTACAATCTCAAACTCCTGGGCTCACATGATCCTCTTGCCTCAGCCTCCTAAGTAGCTGGGACTATAGATGTGTGCCACCACACTCAGCTGAATTTATTTTTTTGCTGTAGAGATGAGGTCTCACTCTTGTTCTGGCTAGTCTTGAACTCCTGACCTTAAACAGTCCTCTTGCCTTGACTTTCCAAAGTGCTAGGATTATAGGTGTGAGTCGTCATGCCTGACCTTGATTTTAATTCTCAATTCCTAGTCTTCATATCCTGATGTGATGCTAAGTACCCCATGCTTTGGGCTTTTATGTCCCACATTGGTAAATTAGCATCCCTACTTCCAAAGCTACAAAGGGAATTCCAGGTTTTGCCAATTTATAAATGTTCTCCATGTTCCAATGAATAGTCTAGTGGTTATCATAGAACTGCTAAAGATAACAGGATTATAAACCAAGAAGATCAGCCATTAAGATTTGTGATTGAAAGGGGCCTCAGATTCTGCAATCAGGGCAGCACACACACTAACCATTCTTGTACTTGCATAGGGACATAGACCAGAATAGGGTACCAGTAGTTTCATGGTTTGCCAGGTGTCTTTTGTAAAGATTATTCAAAAATCTCTGAAGTGTCAAGAGCCAGTTCACCCTGGGCAGGAATGGCAGACTCCTCTCGCTAAAAGTACAGCAGCAGAGTTTAGTTTCCCTAGTTTCCCTGTTCTGTAGGATCAGAGTCACAGTTGATTCTGAGCCCAACTCCATGCAGCTGGGATTATAGCCTTCAGCCATCCATGACATAATGAAGATGGAGCTCCAGTGCTGGAGGGGCTGCAGCTGGGGTTGTAGCCTCCATGCAGCTGGGGTTGTAGCTGTCAGCCATCCTTGACATAATGAAGATGGAGCTCCAGTGCTGGAGGGGTTCAGTGGCTACTGGCCTCCCGAGGAGGGCACACTATAGAGGTGGCTCTGGTCTTGCTGCAGCAGTGTGGCTCACAGGAGTGAGTAGAGGGTGGGGAGTATATACTTTGTCCTCCTAATTCAGGAAATGCAGCTGCCATGAATTCCTGGTAGCTCTCTGAACTAGGCTCAGGGCTTGGAAGGACTGTAGGATTCTCCCATAGTAAAGGTGGTAGGTGTTAGTGGTGGCAATAAGGCCTGTCTCGAGGCTGATTCAATCTTGGGGGAGGGTGGCAAAGGCCAAGTGCCTCCACATTGACTTTCTGGACATCCAGTCACCACAGGAGCACTCTAGAACTCTCCCTCTGACCTTCCAGTCAAATCCTGGCTATTTATTCATTGTCTGGGTCCTTTCTTGTGCGGGAGCTGAGCATCAGGCATCTCTAGTCAGTCCTCTTGCTGATGTCACTCTTGGGCAAGTTTAAGTTTCCTTTTAATTTCAGGGGTTCTTAGGTGGGAGAGGTGATAATTTCCTGTGGTCAGTCTGCCATCTTTGTCCTGCGTATACTAGAGAAATGGAAAACCATTCAGATATACAATCTTTTTTTGAGACAGAAGTCTCAAGTTTTCACCCTGGGTAGAGTGCCGTGGCATCATAGCTCACAGCAATCACCAACTCTTGGGCTCAAGAAATCCTCTTGCCTCAGTTTTTCTATTTTTAGTAGAGATGTGGGGTCTCATTTTTGCTCAGGCTGGTCTCAAACTTGTGAGTTCAAGCAATCCACCTGCCTCGGCCTCCCAGAGTGCTAGGATTACAGGTGTAATCCCCACCTGACCTAAATATACAATCTTCAGATTACTCTTAATAATCATTGCTAAGAGGGATAGTAAGATTTATAGAAATAGTCTTTAAATTTTATTTTTTAATTAACTTTCTGTCTGAGCCCATTAGCTCAGTTGAGCAGAACATGGCAAAATAATGGCAAGGTTGTGAGCTTGATCTCCATGGAGTCGTTAGCCTTGTTTAATTTCATGGACTTTATTTTTTTCTCTAACTCACATAGAAAGTCGAGAATGTTATCTTGGGTTAGCTATAAAATAGGCAAGAAATAATTCAGCTTTCATTTTACTGATGCTGTTAGGACCCTGTGTCTTATGTGGTTCTGTAACATGACACTGCAGGAAATGTTCCTTTTTTGTTAAAAGGAACAAAAAACAATCCTCGTAAATTAGAGGAAAAAAGCACAGACATATCACTATAACTCGATTCCCTTCTGTTGGAAGAGGGTGGAAAGAATCAATCCATTTATCTTACTTGGGTTATTTTCCCAGAAGCAGACTTTGGGGTGCAGATTTGTGCAAGTAGGGTTTATTGGGGAGTGCTCTGAGGACAACACCTGTGAGAAATAGGACAATCACAACAAAGGCCTCAGTCGACCCCATAGAATCTCTGGAACTGGGGCTTTTCAGGGATTCTGAATAAATCAGAGACCAGACTTTTTTAACCTCATGTTAAAAAGGTAAGAACTGGCTCGGCACCTATAGATCAGCAATTAGGGTGCCACCCACATACACGGGAGATGTCAGGTTCCAACCCAGCCTAGGCCTGCCAAACAACAACGACAACTACAACCAACAACAACAACAACAAAATAGCGGGGCATTGTGGCAAGTGCTTGTAGTCCCAGCTACTTGGGAGGCTGAGGCAAGAGAGTCACTTAAGCCCAAGAGTTTGAGGTTGCTGTTAGCTGTGACACCATGACACTCTACCAAGGGTGACATAGTGAGACTCTTTGTCAAAAAAAAAAAAAAGGGGGTAAGAACTATCCCCAGGAAACCACATGACTATCTGGGGACAGGACTTCAGTGAAGTGCCTCTCATTAGCAGATGGTAGTTTCCAGAGTTTTGCAACTAACTGCATGCCAGCAATCCATATACCTGGCAGCTGGCGTAGCAGACCACTATGAGAAATAGAACCATATGAATTATCTTCTTAATGGGCAGGAACATACAATTCAATGGCAGAAATGAGAAGGAATGAAAAACCTGTTTAATCCATAAACTACATAATCAGCCCTCAAGGAACAGAATGAATGAGATAAACTTTCCAGGAATTTGACTATTTTATTCTGTGTTATTTTTGCATTTTGGTGTATTTTTGTTGGTTAGCAATCATTCCTAGGTTTTACACATGAAGTCAAAGTTGTTATGTCTAGGTTTATAGTGTTAAATTGGGGAAAGTTCAAAGACAGAACTTCTAGGCGAAAGAAAACTTACAACAACTTCAGTTAACAGAGCAAGGAAAAATAATTGTAAAAAATTTTCACCAAATAGTTACTCTGTATTTAGGGAGGAAGAGTAAAATAGTGACTTAAGTATAGGTAAGTCTTTAAACACATAGAGAACAAACTTCTTCTTCTTTGTTTTTGAGATGAGATCTGCTGTGTCACCCTGGCTAGAGTACAGTGGTGTCATTATAGCTCACTGTGATCTCAAACTCCTAGGCTCAAGTGAGATCCTTCTGCTCCAGCCTATGGGTAGCTGGGACTATAGATGCATACCATGCCTAGTTAAGAGAACAAACTTTTATTAGTACTTTATTACAATATCTATAACAGTAACATATGGTACCACATATACTTCATTCTTTAAAATTGTGTTTTGTTGTTGTCAAAAAGTATTTGCAATGTTTTCAAAAAATTGCGAGAAATAGGATATCATCTGAAATGTTTCCATCGCCAGCCTACCCGTCAATTCTTTCTTATTCTCTCCCTCCTCCAGTTTAGAGCTTATGCATGTTATCGCTAATAATTATATTTTATTTCTTGGAAAAGGTAGCGCAATGTAGTCACACCTTTTGATGCCTTTTATTATTGTTAAAAAGTGATGAATTCGATATTATCGAAGCAAAAACATTTCAAAATCATTCAAGACAAAAGCTTAGAGAAACAATGATTTGAAACTTTAATTCCATTCTCTCAAGCTTCAAGTTTGCAGAAAACAGAAGGAAGGCAGGAAAATGTCCTCCCTTAAAAGTCGATTTTCCATTGTAGTTGGGAAACTAAAAAACATTAGTTTAAAAGAGGGAGGAAGTTTTTGTTAGGTACTGACTTAATTGGGTTCATTATGACAAGATGCATTGTGAAGCCAACTAGCTGCTGAGTCATGTGCTGGGAACAACTGAACTTTTGGTTTTACTGTGTTGTAATAAGGGTGGCGATCCTCATTTCAGAGAATCTTCAGTAAACTTCTAAAAGCCAGGCTTATTCGTTTGGATTCTGTTCCATAGGCTCCATAGTTGCTGCCTTTGTGTCAATAAGGGCTCCGTCAACTGTGAAATCTTGGGGCTATAAAGTCCAAAAGGTGCTCTAAGATAGATAATGAAAAAATGTGTCTTTCCTCCTCTGTCCTCTAGCTTTCCCATTCCCTTCCCACGGGTAAACATTATTCCCAATTTCTGGTGTGTTTGCCTCTAAGATATTCTAATATGGAGGTTTAAAAATTTTACACTTTATATTTTTGCTGCCAGCACTTCTTTGTCATTTAGAATCAATATAAATGTAATAGCTTTGTTTTAGAAAATGACTGTAGTCTTATGAGTCTCAAGTAAACCTCTGCGGGCTCTTAATGATCAAGTATTACTTCTTTCAAAGGGAACTTGAACAAGGTCTGTGTCTCAAATTTCTCCTGGGTTAGGCTTCTGTAGTTTCTGGGGGTTATGTGCTGCAGTTTCCTTGGGGGGCAGGCAGGAAATCAAAATATGTACAATGGCCAGGAGAAGACAACTGGAAGTGGTAGGTATATACAAACTGAAATGCCTGGTCTAAAAGTACTTCAGATGCCAAAGTTGTTACATACCTAGTACGACTAAACCACATAGTTTTGTGGTCCTTTACTATCCAGTTCATTCTTCTTAAAGATGGTAAATGCACAAATCTATCACTACCTGGTGATTTATATCTAGCCTTCTAATACCTAGCCCAATTTTCCTAGTTTCTTAAAAATTATAAAAATTAGTCGAATATTGCAGGATCCTAGTATGGAATTTGATTTGGTCCCAGGAAATTTAAAAATAGTGTAAAATATTATTTTAAATTCATGAAGTTGGCTCGGCGCCTGTGGTTCAAGCGGCTAAGGCACCAGCCACATACACTTAAGGTGGCGGGTTTGAATCTCCAGCCCGAGCCCCCCAAAC
>CAUYQV010032397.1:0-10120 GCA_963574575.1 Galagoides demidoff
GCGCCTGTGGTCCCAGCTACTTGGGAGGCGGAGGCAGGAGACTTGCTTGAGCCCAGGAGTTGGAGGTTGCTATGAGCTGTGATGCCATGGCACTCTACCCAGGGGGATAGCTTGAGGCTCCGTCTCAAAAAAAAAAAGAACCCTGTGCATCAGGAGGAAAACATAAAACTAAAGTCAAATGCGAGAGGGAGGGCTGGTGAGGATTGGCAATCTGCTCTTACTTAATGGGCAGTGAAGGGGTACATGGCACACGTCCTGGGGAGGGGCACAACTACAATTTGCCCCTTACCTAACAAATGCAGACAGTATAACCTAATCATCTGTACCCTCATATTAATTAAAAAAAGAACCATGTGTATACTGCCTTGACAATTTTTGGGAAGACTCAGGTTGGCTTCTTTAAAACAGCCTCTTAAAAGGACAGATTTATGTGCAATCTTATTTTAAGTACACTAGCATCACAATTTTTTGTTGAACCAACCTCATAGTATCCAGTGATGTGGTTTTGCTTTGAAATGAGCTCTCCAGGGTGATGTGGAGTTAGCTATACTTAGGGTCTCTAGCACTGAGAATCAAAAGAATCAGAGCCACTGAGGACACGCAGATGGAACGTGCTAAACAAAACCCTAGAACCTCGTCTTCTAGCAAAGCTGGAGGGTGGTTTTTATTTCTCTCTCAGGGTTCCGGGGGGAAGGAAAATGAGGAGAATGAAAGGAGAGCAGTGAGCCAGAGAGAAGCGAGCCGGGAGCTAGGGCCCACAGGAGAGGTTGAGGGGAATGCACTCCACGAGGAGGTAAAGTTGGAGGGCCTGGGGCAGGTGGCCACGCCACTGGAACACATTGCTCTTCATCCAACATGACTTCGCTGGCTCTTTCCATCTCATCTAGGAGGGCTTGGACCCCAGTGAAAGCAATGCCATGGGAGTTCTAAGGCTTGGTCATAAAAGGCAAGACAGTTTCCACCTGGTTCTCCGGAAATACTCACCTTTGGAGCCCTGAGACACCGAGTGAGCACCTGAGTGCTCTGAGTGGCCGTACTCTGGGAGGCCGCGAGTAGATGCTCTGGTGTATTTCCAGATGACGGCCACATCGACTGCCAGACCTGTACGTGAAAACAGCTTTGCACGATTCCAGGTCCCAGGTATCAGGGCAGCCCTCACCATTGTGTCTTCCTATGAGGCCCAGACATTGGGACCAGGACTAGTCAACTCTGCTGTGTCCCTTCTAGAGCCCACAGAACCAGAAAGGGTGGCTGCTTCACCTCACTCGGTTTGGGGTCCTTTGCTATACAGCAATAGGTGACTAGAACAGGACGACAATGGGGACTGTCCTCCTAGTTTCTTCTAGTGCTTTCTGCAGTGAATGGTTAGCGGGTCATCTGACCTACACAGGCTGGAAGTGTCCTTATTTTCCAGCTGCTATGCAGAAACACTCGCCCATGAAATAAGCATAAATAATGTTTCACTGTACAGGACCTAGAAAGATACTCATCCCTTTAGAAAAGTGGTTCTCAACTAAGGGTGATTTTGTCCCTTGGAGGACATTTGGCAATGTACAGAGGTATTTTTGATTGTCACAACTTGGGAGAGTGATGCTACTATCACCTAGTGAGCCCAGGGGTGCTGCTAAAGACTGCCCAATGCAGAGAACAGCCTCATACAAAGCATTATCTGGTCAGTCCACACTGGCAATATGGTCAAGGTGGAGAAACTGCTTCAGAAGAGTTTTTGCCACTTCTGCCTGTCCTGCTTAGCAGCCAACTTGTCCCGGGGCCCGCAGTCCAGCCCTCCAATGGTCTGAAGGACAGTGAACTGGCCCAGTTTAAAAAGTTTGAGGACAGCAACCACAGAAAGCTGGACAATTTGCCAAGAATGTTCCATTTCCATAGAGGAACGCTACCTGGGTCAGGAAGACAAGGCCATGACAAGGTATGATTGAAGACGCTTTTCTTTCTCATTAAGCAAATGAACCAGGCTGTCTACTGCTGGGTACCCAGCCCCACAACGTCCTCTCTGAACATCGTCCTCCACTCATGGCACCCTTTAAAGCAGAGAAATTAGCCACCTGCTCTCACATTCACCCTGGAGAAGTGCTTCTTTTGGGTGTGTATATGCATGTGTGCATATATACAGATTTACAAGAACAGTAAATTTTAGGAGAGTGTCTCTGCTGCAGGTGGCCAGGAAACTTACTGTCACTCATTTCTCACACTGGTAACTGAACATACTGTGCCTGGCCCTGAGCTGAGTGCTGGGTCTGTTGAGCGAAGGAGGCATAGGCAGACTGTCCTCCAACAGCTGGGGTATTTGCAGATGGCTGGATAAGAACCTTCTCCTTCAGCAAGATTTATGCCCTGTTTACCTTTGGCAGCAAGGAGAAAGTGTGGCTGAAAGTCCCCTTCACTTTTACAGTGAGGGCAAAGCCTTGCTGGCTGATTTATGGGCCTGCTCCTGTGACACTGCTGGAAGTCACTCTGCAGGGAACACCCTCTGTGAGGCGGGTGGCCCAGGGCTGAGGTCAGAGGAGAGAAATGGGAGACATTCTCAGCAGAGCCATCAGGAGGAGGGGTGTGCAACCAGGCTATAACAAAACACAATATAGCTTCTGTAAGTCAAGCAGTCAAGCAGCAACGGGACCATAATAGAATGGTCAACATACAGAGATGGCCAATGTAAGGAACTCGGCCTGCTGCACTGATATGTACATGTGGTGCACATCCAGCCTATGAAAATTAGGTCACCTTAAAGAGGTGGTCAATGTAGGGAGGTGGTCAACTCTGGAGGTTCTACTGCAGGCGTCCTCAACTACGGCCTGCGGGCCGTAGGCGGCTGGTCAAAGACATTTATCGGGCTTGCCGGGTGTTTTTGCCACTTCTGCCTGTCCTGCTTAGCAGCCAACTTGTCCCGGGGCCCGCAGTCTGGCCCTCCAATGGTCTGAGGGGCAGTGAACTGGCCCCCTGTTTAAAAAGTTGGAGGACCCCTGCCGTAAAAGCTAGAGTGGTCAGTCTCTCCCTTTGGCCTGGAAGACTTTCACTTCAGAGGGACCCTGCCTTTCAGGGTAGGATGGGGGTGTAAGGATGGTCGGTCTTTATAGTAAAATAATAGAAAAATTATTAACTCATAGTGTTTCAATAAAGACTAAAATCACTCTCTCTGCCTGCTTTTTTTTGTTTTGCTGGCAGCCCATCCCCTACACCATTGGAGTTTCCTTTTCACAAACCACCAAGGAACTCAGCAGACCAAAAGGAATTATAAATTCTTCTCTTCACCTTCACCACCTCCTTTGTCCTTTAGAATTTGTTCCTTTAGCTTCAAGTTGTTCCTGCGCGTCAGGATGAACAATGGGGTGAAAATCAGGCTTCAGGATCAGAAACACCTAGAAAAATATCTGTCTTCAACCTTGCCCGAGGAAAAGCATCCATGGCAAGCACAGCAATCACATCCATGGTACCCTGTGAATTTGGCCACCATGACTTTTATTCTCTTTGCCACCTCTGAATTCACCTAGCCACTTGACCTCAACTGTGAAACTGCCGTCATTTTCTTTCTTTGGGATGCCATGCCATCTCTTTGCTCTTTTTCTCTCCTCCCTTCCCCTCCTCTCCTCTCTATCACTCTCTCCCCACCCCCTTCTAAAGGATAAAATAAAGTTTAACTTTTACAACCTAATCTAGGTCTAGAGAAATTCTTTTCTCCTCCCACCCACAGTACTAACTGAGCTTTCACCCTAGCAGGGGTATCCGTGGCATAGAGGCCAAGAAGAATCCAAGCAGACAGGCTTTTCCGGGTGTGATGCTACCCGTGTATGTATGGTCATCCCAATTCCTGGCTCTAGTTCCTGTAAACCTTGTTATTTGCTCAGTGACTAGAACAATATGAATATGAATACCCTTTATTAAAATAATTTACCATGTTATCTTTGGTTCCTGAAGTAGCTCCTGAAAGACAAAGGTGAAAGACAGTCTTTAGTTATATACAACAGGCCCTTTTAAACACACCTGCACTTATATGAATGAGATGATTTTTGGAAAACCCTAGTAACACAGGATGGGGGGCTGGTTGCCATAGGAACCTGCAGCTTGCTCAGGGGGTGAGCCCCAACCACAAACCTCCAGGGAAGGGAGGAGGACTGAAGGTTAAGTTAATTGCCAATGGCCAACGGCTTAATCAATCATGCTCACTGTCATAAAGCTTCTACAAAACCCCAAAAGGTATGGGCTGGGAGATTGCAGATAGTGGAACACATGAGGCTTACACATCCACATGCTGGGAGGCAGGCACAGCCCCACTCCACAGGGACAGAAGCTCCTGTGGTCGGAACCCACCCAACCTCACATATATTTTTCTCTCTGGCTATTCACTTGTAACGTCCTTTATAGCAAAGCAGTAAACTTGGAAAATTAATCAGGGGCAGTACCTGTGGTTCAAGGAGTAGGGCACCGGCCCCGTATACTGGAGGTGGTGGGTTCAAACCTGGCCCTGACCAAAACTGCAATTAAAAAAAAAAATTAATCAAACTCAGGAAGGGGGATGTGGGAACCCAAATTTATGGCAGGTCAATCAAAATCACAGGTAAAACAACCTAAGTCTTACAACTGGCATCCAAAGTCGAGATGGAGTCTTGTGAGACCTGATACCAAGAAAGGATATCCGGGAAGGGTGAGGTCTAGGAGAACAGAGGTCTTCTTAAGGGTGAGATCTGGGAGAACAGAGGTCTTCTTAAGGATGAGGTCTAGGAGAACAGAGATCTTCTTAAGGGTGAGGTCTGGGAGAACAGAGGTCTTCTTAAGGGTGAGGTCTAGGAGAACAGAGGTCTTCTTAAGGGTGAGGTCTGGGAGAACAGAGGTCTTCTTAAGGGTGAGGTCTAGAACAGAGGTCTTCTTAAGGATGAGGTCTAGGAGAACAGAGGTCTTCTTAAGGAGACCCCAAGGATACTCCAGCAGGATCCTTTCCATGGTGACTTAGCTCTTAGGAATTTATAGACTTAACTTCCTGGATCTTGGAAATTTCCATTTCTATGAAATCCTGTAGTTCTATAGACCCTGGAACAGATTCTCCCACTTGATTCAAACTGACCAATGAGAAAGGTAGGTGTGGGTTGGAACTTTTTGACTAGAGATAAAAAGGGGAAAACCAAGCCAGTTGGGGAGTGAGGCCATTTTGAATTCATCTATGCTATTTGCTCCATCGGCTAAAATAAAGCCCTTCCTCTTATAAACATGGATGTTTGGGTGCTCTTTCTCTCCACTGGGCCTCATCTTTCTGCATACTATCTCCAGATAGAAAATGCCAGCACTGAATTGAATTAGAGGACACCTAGCTGGTATCTGCCAAAGAATCCACTGCAGAGTTGATTGATTAGTTATTGGTGGGAAAAAAATCCCCACACACTCCTTGGTGACCAGAGGTCACAGAAATCTGTGTTGATTGTTG
Source organism: Galagoides demidoff (assembly GCA_963574575.1). NCBI lineage: Eukaryota > Metazoa > Chordata > Mammalia > Primates > Galagidae > Galagoides > Galagoides demidoff. The sequence goes on from CAUYQV010032397.1 coordinate 5,432, forward strand.
AGTGAAAGTATAGCAGGAGAAACTGAGTTTGTGTTTTCTTTCATCTTTTTAAAACTGATATTTATTTTCTGCCAATCTTATTTCCATCTTGTTTAAGAGCTTCTTCTGAAAGAATAGCTGAAGACCACTCAGTGATGTTCCGACCCATTCAGTGACCCAAGCAGTCAGAGCTGCAGACCAGTCTCCATGGCAGGCTGGGCACTCCAGTCTTCAGTGGGGACCTGCTGAATGGGCACAGAGGGTACCTGCAGCCTTCTGACCAGTCTGCAACCTCAGGTTGAGTAGCAGTAATCTCAGGAGCTGGAGCAGTCCATTCACCCTGAAATTCCTCCTTGGTCACGGCTTTCTCAGCAGCAGCCCTCTCTTCCTTTCCAATCTCTTCAGGATCTCTGTAGAAGCAGAGATCAGTCATGACCTCCCGTGGGTGTTTGAGGGAGATGGTGCCACACATGTGGAGAACTTCCCAGGCCAGCTTCCAAAGCATCAGACCTACTGAATGAGCTCCCTTGTTGTTGCCTGGGATGTTGATGTCCGCATAACGCAGGGAGAATCTGTGTGACTCAGGGCAATGTAGGCAGGTTAACATACAACACTCTATGGTCAGTAACCCTGTATGTTAACATACAACACTCTGTGATCAGCCCTGGGGTCAGTAACCACCAGAAAATGAGGCTCCCAGAAGGCTGCCTGGACCTGTTAGTGAAGGTTCCAGGAGTGAAGTGGCCAGCAGTAGGAGTGACTCCAGTGGTAGCAGCAAACTTCAGCATAGCTCGCAGGCCAGTATTCCTGGAGGATAGGACACTGACGCCAGCAGGGTTTTCAATGGTAACAATGGCACAAGCTGCCAGCAGACGCTTTCCCAGGTCCTCTTCAGATGTATGATGCGGATGCCATCGCTTTTCCTTTTGTAGATGTCCTGTTCCATTTGGAAGTTAAGGCTGGTATCACCTAAGTAGGTTCCTGCTGAAAGGAATTCAAGCACATCCTTCTCCTTCATGTGCAGGACATCAAGGGTTCCAGACATTGTGAACGTTTCCCTTTAAGTTACAGTGGGAATCCAGAACAACGCCGTGTGGATTCCCCCTGAGCAGCGCTGCTGAGTTTGTGTTTTCTACTCACAGGGTTTTCCCCCTCAATCTACTACCGTGAGATTTTACCCCATTCGTCTGGCACATTTCTACAACAGCTATCCATTCTTTGGGCAGTCTTCAGTGTAAAAATAGATAGTTTTTCTTGAGTCTTTGGGTCTGCATTTCTGAAGACTCCTGTGTCATGAGAAACTTTGATTAAATAAACTTGTTATGCTTTTCTCTTATTAATCTGTCTTTTGTCCCAAGAGTGTTGGCTGATCTTATGATGGTTAAGGAAAGGTATCACACCTTTCTGCCTCTGTCAGGTTTCACGGAGGCTGTGTCCTAAAATATCGGGGTTTCAGGCAGCTGCCTGGATTTGTGGAGTGTTCTTAGTCAAAAAATCACCACGAAAGAATAGATAGTAAGAATAAGATGGAGTCTGTCGGGCTAGGGCAGACACGACCCAGCTGGTCTGGTCAGTTTAGGACCTGCCTGACCTTCACCCTCTGTCTCCCATTCCTACTATTCTGTAATTTAGGTCCCACCCTAAAGGTGCCTACCTTGAGTAGTTTAGGTGGATTGATTTAGGAGGTGAACTTTTGGGCGGAAGTGGGGGACAGAGTCTTACTATGTTGCCCTCAGTAGAGTGCTGTGGCATCATAGCTCACAGCAGCCTCAAACTCTTGGGCTTAAGCGATTCTCTTGCCTCAGCCTCCCCAGTAGCTGGGACAAAAGGCGCCCACCAGAATGCCTGGCTATTATTTATTGCAGTTGTCATCGTTGTTTAGCTGGGCCCCAGGCCATGACCCTTGGTGTATGTGGTTGGTGCTATAACACTGTGCTATGGGTGCCAAGCCAAGAGACGATATTTTGAATTAGAATGTTGTTTTAGGTCATGGGGTATACTGATTATTATTTACTATGTGTCATGCGTTCTGCCAATTAAGATAAGAGTTAACATGGTCTTCACTTTGAACTTAAATGTATAAAACTATAATGTCAGAAATGGAAGAACACAACAGTCTTGGAGAGGCTACGCTCACTGTTCTTCAGAATCTTGGCCCCTGACAAAGTTTGGTGGCCCTATCTCCATCTCTCCATATTGGCTCGCAGTGACAAGTGGCTGCACCCTCTTCATCCAGTTACAACCAGATACCTCAAAGTAAGGCAAACATGTAACAGTTTTTCGAGAAAGAGAAAGACAGGTTTATAGTTTAGGAAAAAGATAATAGGCTTGGACGGTGCCTGTGGCTCAAAGGGGTAGGGCACTGGCCCCATATACTGGAGGTGGTGGGTTCAAACCCAACCCCAGCCAAAACAAACAAACAAAAACACTGCAAAAAAAAGATAATAGGCTCACAGAGCAAGACACGTTCGTTGCAGACAGCGAACTGGGCCCCTGTTGAGACAGGGAAGGGCAAAGGCTTTCAGTATGGCCAGTGATTCTCCTTCATACTGTCTGGAGCAGGCCCACTGACAGGTTGGAACAGAAGCTCAGGAGGCACTGTGTGTGGGACAAGAAAATAATTTCTCTAGGCCCAAACTAGAATATAAAAGTATAAATGTATCTCATATGTTAGGAGAAGAGTGAGGGAGTGAGAGAAGAGAAGACGGGGGCAAGGTAGAGAGAAGGAGTGAGAATGAGACAGGATACTTGGAAAAAGTATCTAAGGCAGCAGAGGCCTTTTTTTAATTTTTGAGACAGAGTCTTACTTTGTCATCCTCGGTAGAGTGCTGTGGCATCACAGCTCACAGCAACCTCCAACTCTTGGGCTTAGGTGATTCTCTTGCCTCAGCCTCCCGGGTAGCTGGGATTACACCACAACACCTGACTATTTTTTGTTGCAGTGGCCAGGGCTGGGTTTGAACCAGCCACCCCTTGGTATATGGGGCTGGTGCCCTACCCACTGAGCCACAGGTGCCCCCGACAACAGAGGTCTTCTCAAGGAGACCCCAAAGATACACCTGCAAGGTCCTCTCCATGGTGATTCAGCTCTTAGGAATTTGGAATTTCCACTTCCGTAAAAGCCCATGGTTCTGTAAAAGCTGGAGCTCACTTCTCCAGGTCGCTTCTAGAGCTTGATTCAAACTGACCAATAAGAAAGGTACCCGTGAGGTGGAACTTTTTGACTGGGATAAAAAGGAGAAGACTAGGGCAGCACCTGTGGCTCAAAGGAGTAGGGTGCCGGCTGGAGGTGGTGGGTTCAAACCCAGCCCCAGCCAAAAACTGCAAAAAAAAAAAAAAAAGAAGACTGAGCCAGTCAGGGAGCCGGCAGTTTTGAATTCTTCTGTGTGCTCACTCTGGGAGGGCTAAAATAAAGCCCTTCCTCTTTTAAACCACAGTGTTTGGGTGCTCTTTCTCCCCATTGGGCCTCATCTTCTGGCAACAGAAAAACTTCGTGACTCCAAAGAAAGAAAAGAAGAATGCTGACCCTGAGGTCCGGCAGGTAGCTGAATTTGAGGGTGGCTAAAAAAGTAATTGTAGCAGAATTTGGTTGAAAGCAGACATGACATTTTTCCAGGTGTTCCCAATCCTGAGGCCTGATTGTTCATATTCTATTGTTTATTGGGGACACTCATGAGTCCCTTGAGGCTATAGAAATAAATTCTAAAAAGCAAAGGAGATGGTGAAATGTAAAGAGAAAGAATTTACATGTCCTTCTCTCTGCTGGGCTCCTCAGTGGCATGTGAAATCAGGAAGCCATGTGGTGGAGGAACTGCTAGCAAGAGAAAAAAGCAGGCAGGGAGACTGATTTTAGTCTTTATTGGAAATGTGTGAGTTAATTTTTCCTATTATTTCACTATAAATATTGACCATCCTTATACCTACCTTATAGTTCAGCGGTCACCTTGGAACCAGAGTCTTACTGGCACATGGACCTCCCATGAGCCTCTCCGAGAGCCCAGTGGGCAGTGTTGACCACAGTGTAGAGTTAAGCTAATGACCTGATAGTTAATCTTTCTTTTTTTTTTTTCTTGAGGCAGAGTCTCACTATGTTGCCCTGGGTAGAGTGCTGTAGCATCACAGCTCACAGCAACCTCCAACTCTTGGGCTTAAGCAATTCTCTTTTTTATTTTTTTGCAGTTTTTGGTTGGGGCAGGGTTTGAACTGAGAGAGGATACTAGAGAGGGGCGAGGTCCGGGAGAACAGGTCTTCTCAGGGAGACCAGGAGGATGCACCTGCAGGGCCCTCTCCATGGTGACTCAGCTCTTGGGAATTTATAGGCTTAACCTCCTGGAACTTGGAAATTTGCAAGTTTGGGCTCAGAGCCTGTGGCTCAAGTGGCTAAGGCACCAGTCACATACACCTAAGGTGGTGGGTTCAAATCCAACCTGGGCCCGTCAAACAACAATGACAGCTGCAACCAAAAAAAATAGCCGGGCCTTGTGGTGGGTGCTTGTGGTCCCAGCTAATTGGGAGGCTGAGGCAGGAGACTCGCTTGAGCCCAGGAGTTGGAAGTTGCTGTGAGCTGTGATATCACAACACTCTACCCAGGGGTACAGCTTGAGGCTCTGTCTGGAAAAAAAAAAAAAGAAATTTCCAAGTTCTGTGAAATCCTGTAGTTCTGTAGGGGCTGGACTAGCATCTCCCACTTGATTCAAACTGGCCAATGGG
>CAUYQV010032398.1:0-23253 GCA_963574575.1 Galagoides demidoff
GAAATACTTTCATCCAATTGGCCAACATAGCCTTCATGTCATTCTCATAGTTGTTGTGTTAAGACATTTATATTCCACATTTAGAAAGATTCACATGTACCCTTATAGGATAAATCATAGGTGTGATCCCAGCAATCACCCCCCTCCACCCATCCTCCCTTCTCCCCTCCCCACCCATTCCCCGTATTCTTAGGCTAAAATTGGGTTATAGCTTTCCTATGATAGTAAAAAATAGTTTCATAATAGGGTTGAGTACATTGGATACTTTTTCTTCCATTCTTGAGATATTTTGCTAAGAAGAATATGTTCCAGCTCCATCCACATAAGCATGAAGGAGGTAAAGTCTCCATCTTTCTTTAGGGCTGCATAGTATTCCATGGTGTACATATATCACAATTTATTGATCCATTCATGGGTCGATGGGTACTTGGGCTTCTTCCATGACCTAGCTATTGTGAATTGGGCTGCAATGAACATTCCGGTACAGATATCTGTATTATAGCATGATTTATGGTCTTCTCGGTATATATCTAACAGAGGAATTACAGGATCAAATGGTAGATCTATATTTAGATCTCTGAGTGTTACAACTTACGTTTTTGATGTCAGTTTTTTTAACATCTTTTTTGGAAGTGGGCAGAACATAAATGACAAATAATGAATTATGTTATTATGAAATAACACTCAAGGTTAACAAATAAATTGATCACAGGGAAAATAGTAAGATAAATTTTTAAAAACTGTACTTGCCTTAATTTAAAAGTACATGGGGTTATAAATGCCATGAATGCTGATATAAACTTTATTAATTGAATTTATGAGACCATTGAAATAATCTTCTGATGAAAGGGGTACAATTGAATAAAATATTAATTAGAAATGCTCTAGATTTATAAGGCAAGAAATAATAATTGAAAGTATCAGCTAGGAACAGCAGAAATTTCCCTCCTCTGGGGAACTTAAAATCCATTTCTTACATTGATTATGTTATTGACTATTCAATAGCTGACCTTGACTAAGTCTCAGCGTTTTAGTACTTCAGTTTTCTCTTGTATAAAATGAATAAATTTTACTAATCAGTAAGGCTCCTCTGATTCTCAAATGTATTTCCCATAATGCTTTCTAAAGTCTTTACATTTTAGGGGCACTACTTTTTGTTTTATTTTATCTTGTGTTATTGGATTTAATAAACTAAAGGAGGCAAAATTTACAGAGAAAATCACGCAGGAGAAAAAGAACATGGATTTCTCTCCCTTTCCTGCATTTTTTTGGAAAGAATATGCTTATTGCACTTCAGTAAACTTAAATTAGAAATTTTTAACTTCTCGATGTTTATAAAATTGTAACCGACAATAAGTAAGACTTAAAACCAGTTGCATTTTGTAATTCAAAAAGGAGACAGGGAGTCTTTTAAGAGCACTTACAAAAAAAGAGCACTTAAAGATTTTGGCAACTTCCAAAGTTGCACTTTGGCTTGCAGAATTCTGGAAATAATGTGTTATATGAACATATTTTCTTTCCAAATTTCAACACATCGAACATAGAGAAAATTAGGAAAATAGAGTTCCATGGCAATGAAAACTGCATGTTTTAGCATAACTCGTCACTTTCTCTCTCAGTTTCCAAAAAATGCTCTATTCTAATTTGATTTGCATTTGGTGTAATTTGGGACTGTATTGTCCATCTCTATTTCAGATCGACAGCTGGAAGCCATTCCAATAACCACAGACCTAAGGCAGCAAAAAAATATTATAATTGGGAGGAAACCAAGGAATTTGCATCAATACAATTTCCATTTTGCTTTACCAGCTGGCTTAGTTTCTTATTTATGCCGTTTTCAAGTGTTTGAGTGTTTTGTGTGTGTGCATTTTAAAAGCACTGTACATATTTAGAATAGTTTTATCTACCTCTAATAAAGGAGTGGGGGCCAAAAGAACAATACCAACTTGGCTGTGTCACCAGTGAGCTGGCAAAATCCTCAGTTTCTATAATTTCTTTTTGACACCATCAGACTCTAAAGCTTTTCCTTCATAGAAATGTACATCTAATTATAATATCTTAGCTTCATTAACATTTTAAACTATCTTCTAACCTATTGATATAGTTGCAAATAGGCTGATGGGTCCTTAAATAAAAGAAGAAAATTACTACTTACAAACATTCACAATGATGTGAGAACTGTTACTGTAGTAATTGATTCACTCTCTACAGCTGCAGAATTAATAAATTAATTTAACTGTTAAAACTTATTTAACAGTTGTCCAAAAGTTCCTCCAAAGGTTTCCTTACCTTTCTGGGAAAGAGATGAATCTCTATTAGTGCTCCCACATGAATTTTCAGTAGAAGGAATCAATGAAATCAAAAGTTGAATCTTTGGAAAATCAACAAAATTGATAAATCTTTAGGTAAACTTAAAAAGAGAGAGAAAGAGGTTGCACATGGAGGCTCATGCCTACAAATCCTAGCACTTCAGAGGCAGAGGCAAAAAGACTGATTGAGGCCAGGAGTTTGAGACCAGCCTTAAGCAAGACCAAGAATCTGACTGCAAAAAAACCAGAAACCATTAGATGGGCATGGTGTCACACACCTATGGTTCCTTCCAGCTACTTGGGATGCTAAGACAAGAGGTTTGCTTAAGCCCAGGAGGTTGACATTGCAATGAGCTGGGATGATGGCACTGTGCTCTACTGTACAGGATAACAGGTGACAGGATGAGACCCTGTTTGATAACGAGAGAGAGAGAGAGAGAGAGAGAGAGAGAAGAGAGAGAAGATGCAAATAAGTAAAATGAGAAATGAAGGGGGTAGAACGAATCTTACAGAAATTAAAAGAATATTAATTGTCCATTAACAAATTTAATAATCTAGGAAAAAATGAACAAATTCCTAGAAACACACAAATTACCAAAGTGATTCAGGAAGCAACAGAAAATCTCAACAGAGATATGACAAATAAAGGATTAAAGGAATAATCAAACATCTCACAACAAAGAAGGGTCCAAGACCAGATATCTACGCTGGTAACTTCTAACAAACATTAAAAAACAGTTAACCACAATCCCCTGAAAATTCTTGCAAAAAAGTAGACTGGAAGGAGATAATTTCTAACACATTCTATAAAACCATTATCCTGAGACCAAAGACAAACAAATACATCACACGCAAAAAAAGAACACGACAAACCAATATCCCTCATGAATATTGATGCTAAAGTCCTCAACAAAAAACTAGCCAACCAAACCCCCAAACACATTAAAAGGATAACACACCATAGACATTTCAGGCATGTAAAAATGGTTCAATGTAAGAAAATAAGCTAATTAATAAATTGTATAATTAGAACAAAAGGAACAAATGTTCATCCCAATAGTTGCAGGAAAAGCAATTGAGAAGTTTTAATATATGGATTTTCATGATAAAAGCATTCAGAAAACTAGGCATAGAAGGGGATTTTCTAACATGATAAAGGACATTAATGAAAAACCCATGGCTAACATCATAGTGATGAAAGGCAAAAATTCTTACCCTCTAAGATCAAAAGCAAGAGAAGGATGGCTGACTTCTCCATTGTTAATCGACAACGTAACGGAAAATTTAGCCAGAGCATATAATGAAGAACAATAAAAAGGATACTCAAATTAGAAAGCAAGGAGCTTGACCATCTTTATTTTCAGATAATATAATTCTTTACATGGAAAATTTCAAAGGTAGACAAAAATGTTATTAGCACTAATAAACTAATAACAAAGTTCCTAGGTATAAGGTAAGCCTACAAAAATCCAATGTATTTCTATACACCAGCATGAATAATCCAGGAATGAAATTAAGGAAATAATTCCTTCTATAATTGTATCCCAAAGAACAAAATATCTAGGAATAAATTTAACCAAGAAGGTGAAAGATTAGTATCTTGAAAACTACAAAACAATTCTGGAAGAAATTAAGGGAGATATGATTAAACAGAAAGGGGCATCACATTTCATGGGTGGAAATTATTAAAATGGCAATATTTATCAAAGTAATCTATGAATTCAATACAATACCTACTAAAATTACAGTGGCCTTTTCTGCAAAAATTGAGAAAACCTATCCTTGAAGTTATATGGAATAGCAACAGGTCCCAAGCTGCTAATATAACATTGAAAGAGAAAAACAAAGTTTAAGGATTTACTTTCTAATTACAAAACTTACCCCAAATCGAAAATATTTTAAAACAATGTGATACTGGAATCATGATAGACATACACACTAGTGGAAGATAATTCAGAATCCAGAAACAGATCCAATACCTAGAAGCAACTGATTTTGACAAAGGAAATGATTTTTCTGATCATTCTATGAAGAAAATTTAGTTTCTTCAAAAAATGATGATGGGACAACAGGATAACCACATGCCAAAAAATGAAGTTGGATTCCTTCGTCTCTCTATCTATAAAAATTAACTCAAAATGGATAAATAACTTAAATATAAGAGATCTATAAAACTATTACATGCAGAAGATAACACAGGGATAAATCTTCATGCCTTGAATTTGACAACAGATTTTTAGTTTTTATTTCATCAGCACAAGAATGAAAAAAATAAGTAAATTGAACCAATGTTTCACTACTGAAGGGCATTATAAAAAATGTGAAAATATGAGCTATAGAATGGAAGAAAATGGCTTTGACCCTTATAAGGGTTTAATGATGAGAATGAGTAAAGAATACTTATCACTAAAGCAGGAGATAAACAATCCAAGCAAAAAATAGGAAATGAACTTGAATGGACATTTCTTCAAAGGCAATAAACATACAGCCAAAGAGCAAAAGAAAAGATGATCAGCTTCCCTGGTTATCATGCAAACTCCAGTCAAAACCCAAGGAGGAATTACCATGTACGCACTAGGATGCAAACAAGTGTTGGAGAAGGTGTCGAGAAAAAATAGAATAAGTGTTGGTAGAAATGTGGTGAAACTAGAATCCTTTTATATTGCTGTTCAGAATATAAAATGGCATAGCCATTGTGAAAACTGGTGGGCCAGTTCCTCATGGAAAAGTTAAATATAAAATTACAACCTAGTCCAACCAATTCCACTCCTAGATACACGAGGGCAGTCTGAAAAGTATCTCTGTTTTTCATATTTCATGGCTGGATACTTTTTGGACCTTCATTCTATATTCAAGAAAAATTAAGACCTATGGTCTACAAAGAAATTTGCACAAGAATGTTGATAGCAGCAATATTTTGTAATGGATAAACATGCCCGTCAGCCCAAATGCCCATCAATGTATGAATGCATGAAAAATACATAAAATAGAATATTGCCAAGACATAAAAAATTGAATTGCTTTTACTTGCTACAACTGGGATGGACCTTAACAACATTATGCTGAGTGAAAGAATCCTAACATAAGAAGATAAAATTGTATTATTTCTTTTATATGAAATATCCATAATAGACAAATTCTTAGAGCCAGAAAGCCAATTAAAGGTTGCCAGGAAATGGAAGGAGGTGGGGTGAGGAATGATTACCTTCAGGCTATGGTGTGCTCTTCAGAGGTGAAGAAAATAATTCTGAAACTTGAGAAGGGTAGTGGCTGCACAATGCTTGCTGGGAATGCAGTAAACGCCACTGAATTGTATACTCTAAAGGATCAACTGTATGCTATCCAAATTTCACCTCAATACAAGAAAGAAATAATAGAGCCTGCTACATAGGGATGATTTGAGGACCAAATAAAGTAATGCAAATATACTATTATGACATAGTTCTTGGGACATAGAAAGCACTCAGTAAATACTTACAGAAAGAATAATTGTTTTAATTACCTTTATTATTGTTAATTATAATAAACATTTTTATCAACAATTTGCATGAATATACAGAAGACACTGTGGATATATGTATGGCAAAATCAGAAGCAATTGCTAACATGTTAGGTGGCAGAAATAAGATTTAAAACTTTACAAGGAAAGTTTTAAACTTTAAACATTTACAACAAATGCCAAGGAAGCATTATAAATTTGGAGTAAAAATAAGAATTTCAATCTTAATAACAGGGAAATTTAATCTAGTTAGTATAAATGTATGAAGATGTGATAATTTGGTAACCAATACGCTCAAAAGAGTTCTTTATTGTCTCACGTTTGTGAATCAAGTCAATACAGTTTTGGCTTCTTTCAGTAATATGAAGAATTGTATGTCCAGGAAGCAATAGTTTTACCTACTTCTGCAGTAATCCAGACCCCATTTCCGAGACTGTCTTTGTATCTGGACAGCACATTTAAGGGAAATTTTTATAAACTGGAACATGTTAAAAAGTAGGGTAAGATATGATAATTTTAGGCCTAAAATTTTGCCACTGTAAGAATTATTAAAAAAAAAATGAAGGATTCCAGAAATAAAAATCAAATAAGATTTTGTAAAAATGATATGAAAAATTTTTATGAGTACAAAACTCATTTGGTGAGTGGTCAGTTTGTGTAACTCTATAGTTCTGCTATGAAACATAGGTGAAAGTAACAATATATGTATTAATTATATATAAGCGATATATAATTAATACAAAAAGGAAGATCCTAAATTCATCATTGCCTTTACATCTAGCATCTTATACAATAGGAATTTCCTATCACTGGAAATAATCTAGTAAGAGCAGGGAGACACCCAGTGAAGATGATATAGTCATTTGGAATAGAATAGAACTTCAGAGCCAGCCAAAGTGTTTGACCTTGTCTAATTTATATACTCCCTGAAGCATTTGTTTTTGTAGGTAATATCTACTTTACAAATTTGTGACAAGTTTTAAAGCACCTGTAAAACAGAGTCTGTTGCCTGACATAATAACATTCGGGGTGTATTATCTATTATTATACTGACCTTTCACATAATGAAGAATTAAAGATGCCCTTTAAGATACTGTCTAACGACACAGACAATTAAAAGAAGATAAAACTATACTGTCATAAGTGGCAGGACTACTCTCCTCTTTAGCAGTGTAGATAAGACCCCTAAAGTCTGGAATTATTCTGTTCAAGAACCTTTCCTTCGGAGAATAAGAGAATTTGCCTGGACAGATCCTCTCCCAAATGCACCAAGAGCTGAGCTGCAGATTACTCGAATCTATGGTTTGCAGGAACAAAACATTAGCTATATTTAGAATATGGCAGCTTATCATTAACAATTTTAGGACTTCTCCTTTGGAAGATACTCAGACTATTTCTTTAAACTATCATTGTCTCCCCAAGACAGGGTAAGTAATAAAGACTGGGGCGTTCCTCAATCCCTGTTCTTATAGGAGGAAAACTTGCTAGAGTGGTGGAATAAAGGAGGCAGAGCGTCCTCATGAAAATCTTTGAGCAGTTAATGTGGATTAGAGAGAAAGAGCTAACTCCAGTCATGGTCACTCCTTCCTAGGTCCCCAAATAATCACCAGTGTTTTCAGCTAATGCTTGAAATCTCCTTGCCTGGCTGTAATGAGGAGGGAGATGTTCCCTGAAGACTTCTAAACAGCCTCGACACACACAAAAGCATGTGTTATTATTTGTGTCCCCTCAAAATTCGTATTTTAAAGTCCTAATGCCCAGTAACTGTTATTTGAAGGTAAGGTCTTTAAAGAAGTAACTAAGCCACATTGAGGAAAGAAGATGAAGATGGCCACTTAAACCAAGGAGAGAGGCCTCAGGGAAGATCAACATCCATAACTGGAAGAAAATAAGTACCTGTCATTTACAAAACCCAGTCTACTGTACTTTGTTATGGCAACCCAAGCAAGGGAATACCACAGGATTCCAGCAAGGGCCTCAGTTTTAGCTTTTCACGATACCCACTAGCAGAAAAGGAGTTAAGTTGATCTACAAGATTAATCAGGTCAAGTACCTAAAATCTGCCATTTTGTATCTCTACATTTACCAAAATGTTATATGGAAGAGGGCAAAGTGAGAGCACTGCCCTTTAAGGAGGTAAGGGCGGGGGTCTGCCAGTGCTCAGTGTATGGGGAGCGGTGGAGCTCTATCTTTGGAAGTAAAAGTTAAGAGGTAAAAGCGAAATGCTTTGTATATGGAAGAAATGGCGATGAGAGGTCAGAAGACAAATTTTAATGTGGAATGTCAGATGTCTAGGAGGGGCACCGAAGAGAGGAAGGTGAGAAAGAGGAGACCCGGTGGTCTGAGGGAGAGGAGAGGCAGATTGTGGGAGGAAATTTTCTAGGGCTTTGCCCATGACCTTGCCCACACCTAAGAAACTTCTACTTGCATGGAGGTGAGTGACTTTATTTTTGAGACTCTGGAGAATTACTGCGCCAGTTGGCAAGTTTGATGCAGGCTAACCCAGAGACTGTCCCGGGGGATGGCTTAGCTTACAGCTGCACTTCTGTGACCAGGATATCTGGAAGAGAAAAAGGGATTCCATAGTAGTGTATTGAGGCTTTGGGTTGAAAAGGTGGGGTTGGGTAAAACTGTGAATAACAACCGAATAAGTGGGCTTCATTGCAGTAGGAGGTAAGATACAGACATGGGCTTCAGGTGTTGGCATGGAAATTGAAGAACTTCTTCAAATAACTCAGTTTGCAGTAGGAGCCTTGCCAGTGGGAGGCCTCTGTTAACAGAGGAGGTGGGATGCCACTCCCGGAGCAGGTGTCAGAGAACTCATGGGACAGAGCAGCTTTACTGACATGAAAATATGTTTCCTCTCTTCTCCATTCTTCCCACCCTAAAAAGTAAAAACAAACTGAAAAAAGAAGAAGAAAAAATTATGAAAAATTGGGAAGGAGGCAGTACTGCTAACAGCCCATAGAGGGCTGTAACAGGCGTCCTTCTTTACGGCAGGCCCCTGCCCAGCACTGGGCCGTGGTGGGGAGCTGGAGGACGTTGATGGTGGTGTCCACAAAAGCAATGATGGTCTTTGGGCGTCAGCAGGCTGGCCTGCTCTGCAGGGACAGTCCATGTCTCACAGGGCGGCACTGATACCTGCAGGAGAACAGGTGACAGTGCAGAGAGAGTGAAGCAGGGCTAATCTGAGAATGGAACTATGGCTCAGAGTCACAGCATCTGGCATCAGGGGTGCCTAGAGTGAGTGGGAGTTTACCCTCTCTAGAGCCTGGAGGGGGGAGTCGAACCGCAAATCAGAGCACAGGAGTCACCTTGCCCAGTGGGAGTGAGCTTGGGTTGGGCAAGAGTGAAACACCCTCAGGGGACTCCCAGAAATACTTGAGCGGGGCTCACACTTGGCAAGAAGCTTGGGTCCTGTGCAACGCAAGGGAGGGCATAAGGCAGGGAGACTCGAGTTATTAATGTTAATGTGATCTCATTTGCTTCCCTAGGCTGGCGTGGCCTGGGGAAATTTTGGTTCTATCGTGTGTAATGGGAGCCTCTGCTGACTTTTTCAAGACGAGGAGTGACATAATGAAAGTAGTGTCTTAGGAAGATTAAATACCAATTTATGAGGAAAGAGAAATGACTTTAGCAGTAGGAAAACATTAGTTACGATGCTTTAAAATTGATAAAATTTCATTGTAGGTTTTAAACAAATCTGTCCCACTTAATGTGCTCATTTACATATAAACCTCAAAGAAAAGGAAAAATGCCCAAAACTTTGGAGTAATTTGCAGAGGTCTATACAAAACTACTGCTAATTAAGGTCCTCAAGACTTCTTTAGCTTGAAAAAAAGCTAACAGCACTTGACTGTTAGTCTGTAGCGTAACACCTCTGAATAATCTGTAACATCTTGTTTTCAAGTAAATTGTCAAATTCTTCTCTTAGTTGATTCTGATATTGCTTTTTTTTTTTTTTCTGCCAGAGCTGGGTTTGAACCCACCACCTTTGGCATATGGGGCCGGCACCCTACTCCTTGAGCCACAGGTGCCGCCCTTCTTAGTTGATTCTGAATCTTACTGTTCACCCACAACTTAAAAGGCTACACTATCCAGGTGTCCTCAAACTACGACTGCGGGCCACTCGCGGCCCGCCTAGGACATTTATCTGGCCCTCTGGGTGTTTTTGCTGCCACTGCCTGTCCTGCTTAGCATCTGACTCGTCCCGGGGCCTGCAGTCCGGCCCTCCAACGGTCTGAGGGACAGTGAACTGGCCCCCTGTTTAAAAAGTTTGAGGACCCCTGCTCTCTAAAAGAAGAAATAAGAACATCGGGTCAGTTCCCTCCGGATAATAAAGGACAAATTGGTGACTAAACCATTTAGCTGGCCTAAATGCCTTTGTTTAACTATTTGGGACAAGTTACTTATGCTGTGATTGTCTCATCTTCATATGTGTAAAATAAAAAGGATGATGGCCACTACATTCTTTCCTACCTTAAAATTACGTGATTCCATAGAAACAACTACACTTGCTTGAGAATCGCTTCATTTCCTCATGTTGACTATATCTTCATTGTACTCTTCTCTCAAGCCACATTGCAACGATTCAGAAGTTCTATTTGATCTAGGCAAAACGGCTCTCCTTTCCAAAAGGCAGACAACAGCTTTACTTCTTACAAAAGAGGAGGAAGTGAGAAAGAGTAACTTATACTTAAATGAAAGCTTCATTAGGAGAAAATGAACTAATCAGGGTCCTCCGAGGAAAATTCATCTGTGCAGAAGGGCATAGCCTCTGCTGCTGTGCATACTTAATATAATTTATATTATTAAAATCACTACATACATACATGTATATAGAGATATGATATATGGAACCCAGCTAATGGACCATATTTTACTACTCAGTATCATTTCTATCAGGGATTACTAGCTATTGTGATACCAAATTTGAATATAGATAAGATAAAATACTCAAGCAGAGATTATCTGCGCTGGTGCTAGGAATATTAAGTAAGCTTGTTAAATAGAATCTTCTGCAAAGTTCTGTATTCTGTGGTGAATCATAATAGCAAAGTAGAAAGATCAGCCCAAGTCTTATCCAATGGCGCTTATTTGTACTTTTTTAAATATGAAAAAGACTTCCACTCCGAGTTTAGACAAATCTGATGAAAAATTAAGTATATGGCAATATGAATTGGAAATATTTATGAATGGTTATTTTTTTAGGCAAATACCTAAAATCAAACCTTCAAGGGCACAGAATTGCATAGAATCTCAGAGAGTACAGTTTTAAAAAAAGGCAATGAAGGAGAGAAATAGAGGGGGTGGCTATGAAGAATGTGGTGTTATTAACAAAATGATCACAGGGTAAAATCAATGGTAACATCTACTGAATGCAGAAATAGTTTTTAAAGTCTTTTCCCACAATATTTAGATAAAGGAAAAAAGCAAATGAAAGAATACAGCACCAATACTCACTGAAATGCAGCCGATTCGGCTCTGCAGACAAAGATGGAATGATGTCATTGTTAGATTACCTTTACAATGAAACGTCAGAGACAATTACACGACATCAGAATTACAGGGAATTATGACCAGAGAGGAACATGCATACCTGTGGACATACGTAAAGACAGTAAATTGCTTACAAAGGAATAAAAAAATAAAATCAAAATCAGAAGAATAAAACTAAGAATTACCATGGGCAGCAAAACACAAGCACAGGAGACCAATATTAAAAAAGATCTTTTGAAACAACACTCAGCTGTGACTGAATCCAGAAAATTATAAAATATTGGGAAAGGTCATACAAATATCATTCGGTGAGAAGGGGGGGGCATCCAGTTCTTCTGAACGTTTTATATCCTCCTCTACTGTTTTCTCTTTCTTGGTCAAAGATAAGCTTTTTTCCTTTCTGAATAATTAAAGAAAGATGAATGCCGATGTGGAAGCCAGTAGGACCAGATGCAGAGGATCACCAGATTAAAAAAGAAAATGAAGTCTGAAGAATGACTTCAAAGATCTTTACAAAGCAGTAGTGAAGCAAATGATTAGAGGCATAGAGATAGGTGGTCACAAAGTTTAGATGGAAAATAGAGTTTGCGACATGCACACACATACGCACACACAGGAGGGAAGGAAAACCTTGTAGAGGGGAAAATAGAGGTGGAGTAATTTATCTCAAAACTTTTTCCATTAATTAGGTCATTTATTTTATTACACCATATCAGAGTAACAACCTGCTTTATTACTGATAATTCTTAACTGGTAATAAAATGTTTTCTTTTTATGTAAAAAATATAGTAAAATAATATATGTTAATATAATGTAGTAAAATACATAAGGAATAACAGCCACATTTTAATCGGGCTAGAGTAGATTGTGCCATGGTGGCTGAAAATCCTCAAATCTCCAGAACTTCAAACAGACAAAAGAGTTTTATTTTTCTCACTCACGCAATATTGTCCCTGGTGAGTTGCTACATTAATCAGCTTAGGCTGCTACAAAAAATACCGCACATGAAGTGGCTTAAACAACAGAAATTTATTTTCCCCAAATTTTGGAGGTTTGAAATCAAACCTCAAAATCCCTTCAGAGCTGGTCTGTGGTCAGGCCTGTCTCTTGGCGTGTAGACACCTGAATTCTTGCCCTGTGCGCACACGTGCACACATACACACACACACACACACACACACACAAACGTACACACCCAGAGAGAAAAAGAGAGAGATCTGATGACTCTTCCTCTTTGTGTAAGGACACTGATGTTATCAGATTACAGTACCACCTTGATTAACTCATTTAATTTTAATTATCTCACTAATTAGGCCCAGTCTCCAAATACAGTCACATTGGGGGTTGGGGCTTCAACAAGTGAGTTCTAGGGAGACAAATGTCATCTGTACCAGTTGCCTTGAAAGTCACATGATCATCACTAACTTCAAGAGACAGGGAAAGCTGGAGTCCTACCATGGTCCTAAAAAGAGGAAAACTGGAATACTGATGGCTGTCACTAATGACTATCATGATATGTACACTTATTTTTAATGCATTATCCATTTTATAACTCAGTCTGGTTAATGATTCTGTGACAATGATCAATACATAAAATGTTCCAAAAGATACCTTCTATTACAAATTCCACAAGAGAAGTTCTTAGGAGTAGAATAGATGTACTAAAAACTTTGGAACATTTTTGAGCCTTTTACTGTGTGTTGGCAAAGTTTCCACCCAACAGTTATTATAGAACCATCCCAATTTCTTAAATCTTTGCAGAAATTAGTCATAGCACCATCAAAGATGATTATTATCTTATTGCTTGCATATATTTTTGATGTTGTAAAAAATCTGGTCACTGGTTTGGTTAATTTTGAGGAGCATTTTTCATTCAGTTACAGATATTTTACCCATTCTAATGTATTCATAATGTTGAAAAAGGACTGTGAATTTTAATATATATATGTAGGGGTGTGTGTACTTGTATGTATGAATTTTGCACATATATTGACCAAAGATTGTCTATAAGGAATTGATACTTAATGGGACCTTATCCTGACAAAATCTCAATGATTAAGGTTAAAAGTGAAGTAACTTTGTCTTTCACTGAGCCTATTTTTATCATAGAGGCAGGAGCTCATGTGCCACATCTGAAAGAGCCTATCTGTAACACCAGAAAGAAGGCCACCTTTTTCCAAGAATAATATTAGAATCCGACAGCTGAATAAAACATCCCTGATCTTCACCATGGCCTCTTTATCTCTTTATCTCGCCAGAGACCTGAATGAAAGGTTGACGGTCCCAGAAGAAGATACAAGTCCAGGAATCCACTGAGCGCTGAACTTCCTCCTACTTCTGTGCCTGGCAGTCTTCAGCTGGATGTGAGCTCTTGCCTCAAGCTATTTACACCATGATCAGGCTAGTAATTAGCAAAATGTTTAATATAATATAGAAGCAATTAGGAGGTGATAACATGCAATTAAGATGTGTTTTCAGATTAAAGATTTTATAGTGCTCTTTTTCTTGAAAAGATAAAGTGCCTATCTCAAAATGTCAAACTGCAGTGATTTAATCTGAATTATTTTCAATTAATATGCATGTATTCTTGCGATGTGTTCACCGTTGTTATTGACATTGATAAATTAAGCTCATCCCAGCTGAATTTATCCTTGAGTCACTCTATATTTCCTGAATGTCAGCTCCTCATTCGTATTTTTTTTTTCTGTGCCTACAAGCTGTGCGTGATCTAACTCTAAGTCCCTTGATTCATCCCTGGGATTACAGTGATGTGTCAGTCTAGAGGAACAATAATCTGAAAGGGCATTGTTATAAATAGAGTGTTAGAATATAATTGTTTGTCATGTCATTTCTCCCCTTTAAATTCCCTTGAGTCCTGTTGAAGTAATTTAGACAGCTAAGATGACAAGAGTCTTGAGACGCTACTTATAGAGTTGTCCAACACATCTTTAGCCTATTCCGCCTTTTGAGACCATCTCATCTACAAAGTAGGAAATGCAAACATCAAATGAGTTTTGACTACAGCGTGGGTTTAATTCAGAGTTGACACAGACCAGTCTTTGTGCAATAAAAGCATTATGTCTCCTAATTCATCTCTACTTATTGGGACAATGGCTGACTATTTAAATGGCATTTAAAATTAATTAGGAATTGTCATGAATAAGCACAGCAGCTATTGAAGATAACATAAGAGGAATTAAATATTTAATGTGTAGGAGTTCTATTTTGTAAGACCATATGTAGATGAATTGGTTGAGAGTAATATATTTATTTTTAGCTGAGAGACCTGGGGAAAGTTATGAATAAATATAAATAAAGTTATATTTATCTCAACTTCACCATTTGTAAGTTAAGAATAAAGTTAGTAAAGATGATTGTAGCAATAGTTGTTAGCCCTCTCTGACATCTGAGATGATCTTTTCTATAAAAAGTAGGAAATATAAACACCAAGTGAGTTTTGACCGTAGTGGATGCCATATAATATGGCGATGAAATTAAAAACAAAGGTAATACTTCTTTCTAAGCAAGATGTACAGAAACGTTCCAATTTTGAGGATTTTTTTTTTTAAAAGCACTTCAATTTGTAATCAGTTTAGCAATTAAAATTCTATTTTTACCAACTATAACAGTTGCAATTTAAGAAGTCAACAATTCTAGGCTAACGGGTGTGTGCCTTATGCCACAATGGATATACAAATACATTTACTGAACATAGTAAAATTTTACTGATGCTTTTTAATTTAATCAAGTTACCAAAATGAAGAAAGTAAATGCTTTGAAATAAATTGCTAAATTTTATAAAGAAAGAATTTAATATTTATTCACTTGATAGGCTTGTGAGTTTGACTTAACCTTTGACTGTGGTCCGTCATCTTTGAAGTGAGATGTATTCACCAATGTAAACCAGACAATCCTTTTCGTTTTAATTATTCAAAATTTAAGTTACATTTACATTTCATCTAAAAATAAAAAATATGAAATATGGCAGAGTTTACTACTATTCAATGTATAATTGAAATCCTTGTCCTCACATTGTTCTGTGTCAAGAGCCCACACCGAGTTCATATGTTATAAATGTGGGCAGTGTGTCCTTGGGAAAGACAGTAAATTCACAGCATGGAGGTATTTATCAATGGAGGAATCATCAAGGAATTTGCATCTGATGTGTGTTCATACAGAATATAGTTAAGTGGCTTTGTGGGCTATGTGATTTAGTTTTAATTCAATTAGCCATCACACAACTGACAAGTGATTTCTTATGATTCCTGCAAAGCAAACACAGCTAACTGTACTCATGGTGCAAATAGAAGTGAATTTCAACAAAATCTTTGCATAATTGGTAGGTGAGATTGAAATATTATCATCCTGACTTATTAGAGAGGTCCAATATTACATTTTTTCCTTTGGGGATTACTTGGCTTTGAGAAGTATCTGCTGAGGATTTGATCAGTAGGCAGGCATCAAAATAAGTTGAACTTAAAACTGGAGGTTTAAGTAAATATCTATATTTCAAACTATTGAACTCAATATTTTAGCTAACAAATAATTACAAATGACATTTTTTCCACCACATATTAAATTATAAAAAAAAATAACATTTTACAGTAATTGTAAAAAAAAAATTGTATGGTATGATATTTTAAAATTTCACTTATCCTAGACTTATTTCATTCTAACTTTGGAGTATGCTATCTACATTCACAACATGAATATACATAAACACCAAAAGAACATATTAATGCAATTAGACATAGATGTACCAAAACTAAAAATACTCATTTTGCAAGCATTTGGCCAAATGAAGCCAAGTTAATGCTTAACGAAAAAAATTTAGAGACCTCTTTTGTAGAATGGGTCTTTGCTCCTTCAGTGAGGTGTGCTCAAGTGTGGATGGGAGCTGAAACAAATACACACGTGTGTAAAAATGTGTACTCCTGATATATAAGCATGTGTAGCCATGTATTTTTCATTCACTAAACCTTTTCTGTAGCTGTGATATGATTCCAAACACTCTATGCAGTTTGAGACATGAATGGTTTATGTTTTGCTGTAAAAACTTACAGTGAATCCCCCTCCTACATCAGATCAGATCCCCTAGAGGAGAACTTGTGGTGACCTCCCTTCACCCTTAGGAATGTTCCATCACACCTCATCAGACCCCATAGAGGAGTTACTGACCTCAGCGACTGGACTTCAAAATACACGTGAAGTCCAGGTTAGAAACTGAAAATCCAGGGTGGGCAGAGGTGAAGTATCTAAGCCTGCCTGCTGAGGTCTCCCTATAGAACAGGCCACTCCTGTGAAGCACGTGGTAATGCAGAGTGTCAGGGAGGGCTGACTAAACACGTTTCCCTAAACTTCACTTTGAACATTCTGAGGAATGGTAACCAGGGTAAACCAATCCACAAAAAAAAAAAAAAAAAAAATTAGGCTCGTGCTTTGCACTGGACTAAGTGCAACTGAAAATCCAGAGACAGAGAACAAACATTATGACTCTGGTTATTTGATTTTAAACTACAAAGTATAATGTTCTACCATAAGAAAAAGTTTCTCCATAGACGATCAAATCAGACATTACCTAAAGATACAATTGAGCTGTTTATCTAGTTTTGGAAAACGTCTCAAATAGCTTTTACTGGCTAAAGGAATGGGAATCAACACGGTGTCCAACAGTAGTTGAGGCTAAATTTTCAGTTTTTTCTGACTCCACGGTGTAGTTAGAGGTAGCTGTAGATAACTACTCAACACGTCATGATAAAAAATTACGGCAAAATGACAGGAATAAGGTTCTATTGGAATGATGCCTTTCACACAGATTTATTTGTACATCAAAGTTATTTTAAAAACTAAAGTTAACATTTCTTAATATTAACATTCTGTGAATTTGGTAAAATAATCTCTTAAATGCAATATTTATCTTCAATATCTTCAACAATTAATATTAAAATTGTTTATAATTGGTAAAATAGAATATTCCTATATTTATGGCAATAAAATATGAATCTTGTATCTCTAGCTCAATAATGAATGAATCAAAACAGTATTTTCTCTATAAATGATTTTATGTGTTTAGAAGATTTAGGTTTTACATACAGGCCTCAATAGAATATGATTTCCCTTATTACATTTTTATAAAATAAGAAAGCATATTTTGAGACTGACCTTTAGGAAATTTTCTACAAAGTTCATTTTGAGCCATCCAAACATACACTATCACAAGGAAATTGCTATTCATTTCTCAGAGAAATAACAGCCATCAAAAACTAAAACTGAAGTTTCTAATATTTGTTTAGTTTGAAGAGAATTTCTCAGCCCCTCCCATTTTTGGACCTCATCATATAACAACATTTGTTTCTTCTTAATCAGTATTCTAAATATTATCGAAATTATAAATAATTTAAATGGTATTAAGAATAGATGGATGGTGTTAATCTTGTGTTTGTTTGTTTGCTTTTAACGAGCCAAGCAGTCAATGTTTGTGGGCCATATGGTTAAACATAAAATAGGTGACGAAAATACTGTCCCTAATAATTTACTTCTTTCTCTTTCTGTCTCTTTCTAAATCTCTCTCTCTCTTTTCTTCTATTATATGTAAGGTATGTCTCTATATATGAACCGCATACTCTCTTTTCATACGTATATAAAAGAAATATTTGAGAGCACAAGATATAATTTACATATCCTAAACATTTAGGAACTTTTTTTAAAACTTTATGGAAATATTTCAGTTCATTAGTAGGTAAGAATCTCTATTGTCACCTTTTAAAATATTTCTAACCGAATTTATTTCTACCGTGTGATATAAAGGATCCATTAACATGTCCAACACTTTAAGGAAAATTGAAAGAAAAGTTTAAACAACTGTGCAGTTGAGTTACCATTGTTTGCTAATAAAAGACTGATTTTATTTCAGAGAAAGTAAAAATTACTGATAGCAGCAAAGCCCCAACTAACACACAGACTTCATTATGTTCTACCTAGCCGGATGCATGTGTTTATAAAATCTGGGCTCTCTGCTTTACAATACACAGAATAACTAACTAATTTTGAAAATCCGAACTTAAAACCTAATTCAAGGGGAAAACCTCTCAACCTAACAAAAGGAATTATTGCCGGAGATTAAACTGCTTGATGTTCCTCATTGTTCTAGCTGAGTCAGGAGGGAATATTAATTGAGATGTGCCATAGATTCCGGTGTGTGTTCCATAGAGGTTCACAGGTTTCCTGGTGGTCCCTCCAACGGGAATAGCATAAATGAGTGGAATAAGACGGATCATTCTGAACCACAGTAGTTAAGCCATTGTTCTGTGTGGCACAAAAGGTAATGGTTGGTTGATTTGCTTTATTTCTGCGCTGTTCTGATTTTTCCCCCATACACCCTAATCTCTACCACTTCCTCTGTGAGTCATCAGCAGCTGGACCCAGGGAGACCACGGGAACTGGCTTCTGGAAAAGAGCTCTAATGGAGCTATTACCCAAGTTCAATTCTCTTTAAGTCTGGTAAGAACTGTGAGTTATAAGGAGATAGAGAAAAGAATTGTTTTGCATTTTCTGCTTTGAAGAGCCTCCAAATCACGCCGACCTATTTATATTTCTGGGCAGACACATGCTAGACATATTTATTTCAGTAAGAAATAGTACACTTTACATTTCAAAAAGTAAGAATAAATTAATTGTTCCTTGCCATTATTTATTTCTGCAGGAGTATTTTGCCTTTTGGTGTTGATTTTGGAGTAGTATTTCTCTTGGAAATTTCAAAAGCAAAATTTTAGTACTTTCTTTTCCCATCCAACAATTCCTGCTAGTCCACATCTGATACTGTCACTATTATAAACTCCATTAGACATAAACGTGCCTGTTTTCTCACCACACAAGGGAATCTTGAATTAGATTCACAAAGAATAGCTTGATTTATCGTTGTTTTCTCTCCATTCTATTTGAAAAAAAATTTAAAAAAAATAAAAAACCTAACACAGCATCAGACTTTGATAGGAGGGAGTTCCCACAGGCTGTTGGCAAAATCTTACTGGTTGTATAGCAACACTAGAGATCAGGCTGAAGTTTTTATTTACTGAAGAGGGGGGGTTTTGGCTGCTCCTGAGACTGGCTATGGCGTGGGGTTACTTCATACGATTCTGTCTTGAGACCCCAAATCTCAGGCTTCTCCTATTATTTAACTCCTCACATAGAATCTTAGGTTCGTAAAATTAAAATGAGTATCTTAAAATAGTAAAAGAAAAAAATTAAAGAAAGCTTATTGTTTAATACTTTTTTTTTCTCCAGGCAGTATGAAAGAACTTTGCAGGAAAGTGCAACCACAAATAATAGAGTTTCTTGTTGACTCAATGTGTAAAGGAAATAAAATGAATCTGAGGTGCTCAAGGCCCGCGCCCTCACTGGCTGTGCTCTCCCTTCTCAGACTTATTTTTTTCCGTTAGCTTTCACTGTCTTTCTGCTGTCAGTTCTATCTTCTCAGTGTGGTCTGTATGGTTCAGAGAGCTCCGGCTACTGAACCCAACCCACTCTTCATCCCTCAAGGGGCATATTTCCTAAGATTCTTTAGACATTTGTCCCTCCCATACATACATACTCTAATGGTGAAACTGTTAAAAAAAAAAAAAGAGAGAGAGAGAGACCTAATGATTTGTCCAACTTAGAAATATTTTCAATGAAAGAGTCCAGAAGTTATAAAAAGGGTAGCACAATTGTTTCATCCGTCTACATTTAAAATCTATTTTCCCTGAAGGGGATCAAGCCTAAATTATCAGGTCTCTAAGAAAATTACTTTTTTAGCCTTAGTTATATTAGGAATTGAGAAGTTTTAAAATTTGTATGCTAGTGTTATTTCACTCCCAAAGTGTGTTTTCAGTACCACAGAAAGGCCTGCCAAAAAAATAGTGTTAGAAAATTTTAATTACTCCTATCTACATTTAAAGAAAATCTTTGAGAAGTTGAAAAAATATTAAGAGACTTAAAGGCTCAAAGGTATAAATCTCACATCAGGCTTCAACAATAAGGGGCTTTAAAAGTCACCACCTGAAGTCCTGAGGAAAGCCTTGTTTTAAGTATTTTATGGCCTTTCCATAAAATCTAAGGGTTATGATAATATACAAAAAAAAAAATTCCTGTATGCCTATCCAAATAATTTTCTCAAATAAGCAACATGGTAAACAAGCAAAGTTCTACCAGTTCAAATGGAGATTAAATTTTGGTTAGAAAAAAATAATTAAGATTTATTTACATGTTTTGGAGAAATTCACTAGATTTTGTAGTATTCCACTGCAAATTAATCCACGGTGAATGCTCATTTACTTTCGTGCGTAATAGCTATCATAGGAATACAATACCTTCCCCCTACGCTTTAGCTTTTATTCATAGAGCGTGTATTAGCTTTATATAACAAGCATCTGACCGTTTTCTAATCTTTAGACATATCAAAGTTTGGGATAAGCCAAAAGGCTTTCCAGTTTTATCCAGTTGCAACAGATGTACTTATTTTAAAATGGAGATTGGTTTCTTATTTAGGAATTTTGAACTATTTACAACCGCTTGTGTCCTTATGCTATCAATAAAAATCGTTATTACAAAATATTCTACAAATACAAAAGGTGTCATGTACTTTTGTTGTATGTGAAAGAACTGATATCAATGACTAATTCTAAGAGAGATACACGAAATTAGACAATCAAGTCTGCAAACTCATTCTGGAGGAAGTGTTATGTCCCCCTTTGCTGAATATCACTACATTCACCAGAGGCCAAGGGATACTTTAAAGATGACAGTAATTCAGAACAAGCACTGGTTTGTCCTGTACCACTCTGCCTTTCTTTGGGGTAGTGCACAGGTACCCCATCTCATTATAATTTAATTAGATAAAGAGACAAACTTACAAAGTCAAAGAAAGGGGCAATCCTTTTGTTTTGTTAAATATTACTCTCAGCCTTATAATTAAATAAGTTTTCAGGCTGTTGTGCATGATGTTTAACTATAGTAGCCTCAGAAAAGGAGTGCAAGAGACTGTAGCCTTCCCCCGTTAGCACCATTGTGATCGAGGGGGACCTGGAAGCCATAGTAGAAAGAAGAGACCATCTGCCACATGATGAAGCCGAGGCCAGGTTCCTAACGGACCACTGAATCATGTAGTCCACTGTTCTGCAACTCCAAGGTGTCCTATCACTGCTAGAGATGGGGCCAGGAGGAGGCTCAGACTCTCCCTCTCCCACCCCAGCTGCGTGACTGTGCCAAAGTCATTCACCCCCTAGGACTTACTTCCTTTCCTCATTTATAAAAAGGGTGGAGAGTGCACTCCACACTAACTAAATACCTATTTAGCTGTAAGCTTCTATGAGTGAAAAAACTTACCCAGGCAATTTTATTTTTAAACTATCTGGGACAGAGGATAGATGAGTGTTTAATGGTCACCACAAAAGAGGTCACATTAGAACAAAATTAGGCTCCAAAACAAAACAAAGCAGAAAACGACTCGGAGAACGTTGACTCCCGAAAAGCACGACACTCACAAGTCGGCAGCTTCTCCCTACTCTTCCCCATCTCCCTGGTGCTGGTGTCAGTGCCCAGCTGCCCCAGAGGAGCACTTTGCAGGGGACTGTGCTGATCTCTGCACATTTTTTTAGAATGAGTTTGCAAATTTAACTATCTGACCTTGTATGTTCAATGATCTAATGAGTAATGCTGATGGAAAACAACCACATATCGAACAATTTCTTCTTTCTTTATCGACTCATTTCCTTTTTTTTTTTTTGGCTAGGGCTGGGTTTGAACCCACCACCTCCAGCATATGGGGTCGGCGCCCTACCCTTTTGAGCCACAGGCACTGCCCCTCCACTCATTTTCTTAACAAAGATTTGTTGAGACTTGGCGCTTATAGCTCAACAAGTAGGGTGCCAGCCACATACACTAGAGCTGGCAGGTTCTAACCCAGCCCAGGCCTGCTGAACAATGACAACTACAACCAAAAAAATAATAATAATAATAGCTGGGCATTGTCACGGGCACCTGTAGTCCCAGCTACTTGAGAGCTGAGGCAAGAGAATTGCTTAAGCCCAAGAGTTTGAGGTTGCTGTGAGCTGTGACACCACAGCAGTCTACCCAGGATGACATAGTGAGACTCTGTCTCAAAAAAAGGAATTTGTTGAGCATTTTTTATATGGTATGAGGTATTGACCTAGGGACTATTTATTTAAATCATGAATAAATAATCCTTCAGTATTTGGTATTACAAAAATGTGTATGAGTAGGAAGAGTACAGTCACTTTGATATTTGTTGGATAATTGTCTTTAAATTATCTTTTTTATCCTCTTGAATATGTTTGTAAATACAAGTATTTATTTTAGGGAACCTCTATATTCTAAGAAAATAGAAATGAAAATTTTTCTTGGTTTCTCCTCCCAACCTTTGCCAACTCAAACCTGTTGCCCAGGCAGTGTTTTCTAACCTGGAATGTTTTAGATCTCTGCGCACTGCTTTACATCTTAGCAATAGAGAGTATGAGAGAAACATGTTCCAGTTCTTCTCATGGAAAATGGAATGGACCATGAGAAAACAGCTCTTTCTCCTGGTATGGTGGTATCTGTCTCAGTAAACCCGGGATGAAGATCCTTGAGGGATTCCCAGAAAGACATGAGCCACTGCGCCCAGCCATTATAAAACGGGGTACGGGCTCAGCGCCTGTGGCTCAAGCGACTAAGGCACCAGCCACATAGGTGGCGGGTTCGAATCCAGCCCGGGCCCGCCAAACAATAATAATGGCTGCAACCAAAAAATAGCCAGGCGTTGTGGCGGGAGCCTCCCAATCTCCTGTCCCAGCTACTTGGGAGGCTGAGACAGGAGACTCGCTTGAGCCCAGGAGTTGGAGGTTGCTATGAATAGTGAAGCCATGGCACTCTACCCAGGGGGGCAGCTTGAGGCTCCGTCTCAAAAAAATA
>CAUYQV010032400.1:0-14297 GCA_963574575.1 Galagoides demidoff
GGCGCCTGTGGTCCCAGCTACTTGGGAGGCAGAGGCAGGAGACTCGCTTGAGCCCAGGAGTTGGAGGTTGCTATGAGCTGTGATGCCATGGCACTCTACCCAGGGGGATAGCTTGAGGCTCCGTCTCAAAAAAAAAAAAAGACAGGATACATCACGGGAAGCCATCTCAGGCATGTGTAGTGAGGGTGAGCCTTCCTCCAGACATCAGATCATCAAGCAACAAATACCCAGCAGGGGAGTAGATGGACTAAAGCAGAGAGAAGAGCAGCAGGGGCTAAGGAAAAGCAAGGGGCTTGGCTTGGTGCCCTGTAGCTCAGTGGTTAGGGCATCAGCCACATACAAGAAGCTGGCCGTTCAAACAATGACAACTGCAAAAACAACAAAAAAAAACATCTGGGTGTTGTGGCGGGCACCTGTAGTCTCAGCTATTTGGGAGGCTGAGGCAAGAGAACTGCTCAAGCCCAAAAGTCTGAGATTGCTGTGAGCTATGATGCCACAGCACTACCCAGGACAACAGAGTGAGACTGTCTCAAAAAACAAGCAAGGGGCTTGAGGGGGGTTGCAAAAAATGTGGCCACATTTACCCTGGGAGCCTCAGAGGCCTTTCAAGTGGACCTCCTGAGGAAAAGAGGCTGAGGGACTCTTGGTTTTCCTCAGCCAGCAGTCAGGAAACTACAGATGACTCAAACCCAATCCCAAGGACTTGATGTCCAGCTATCTTTTAAGAGGATAAAAAGGAATTCCTTCAATCCACTTGAGGTTGCTCTCACAGTGGCAGGCATGTGGCTTGCTGATATGAGCAGAGGGACATGAAGCTAGCTGTATGCCAAGACAAGCTCAATGGTAAAGAAGCTCCCGCGGTGGGGAGTGGCTTTGAGAATCCACTTGATCTTCAGAACAGAGCTGGCGGCTTACCTTTCCAGCTCCCTCCCTCCCACCTCAGTGCCTGTCATGCTCCTAGGAAATGCTTAGCTGGTGACAGTGAAGTTTTCATTTTCCCTTCTGGTATTAGAGGCCTTTTTTTGAGGCCTATGCATGCTGTGTGCTGCTACAAGGTCGTGGAAGGTACAAGAAGGAGCCTTGAGTGTGGCATCAAGATGACTAATGGCAGCCACTACTGGCATTTAAAACATCCATGTAGTAAAGGTCAATCTGTGCTATGCATACCTCTGGTGGCTACAGGGGGATTCTAGCCACTTGACTTCTTTCTTTGGACCTGCCTCCAAATCGGCAGGAGCGCACAGGTGGCCAGAGCTGACTGCATCAAGAGTATTCACTTAAATCAGATTCTCCTTCTCAGGAACTATAATCAGAACCACACAGCCAAGCAATCTGAGCCAGACACTCAAAAGGAGACAGAGAAGCTGGGCATGGGAAGGGGTGGGGTGAACAAGCAAGGAACTTCCACCTCCTGCCTGCTGGGAGAAACAGAAAAACATGAAACCTATAACAGGAGACTGCTGCGGCAGCCAGACAGAGAAAAACACAAGTGAGAACTAGGGGCATCAGGACTTTTTCTCTCTTCTTGGGGCCCATAGGGCTTCTGCCTTTGAAGACCCCCAAATCTTTGTAACCCTGCCTTCTGATTGTGTTCTCTTAAGATAGATTCTGTTCCCAGTGACTTAAAAGCCTTAACTGCTACGATGAGATCTCACAGGACCCACCCTCTCCTCTCACACCCCCACAGGTCTCAAACAGGTTCTTCCTGGAGGCTGGTGGCAAAGACCCACGAGAATAAAGCCGACAGCCTGCCAGAGAACAGTCTATTCTGTGAGCAGGAGGCAGAGCTGGCTTCTCACTAAGGCGTCTTTGTAGGGCTTATCAAAATGAAATAAAAAAGAAAGCTTTTGTCCTATTGCACACCAGGGTCCTGCTGCTGTTCTGGGAACGTGTGGGTGGGTGCCACCCGCTGGGAAAACACAGACTTGAAGAGGCACTGGGAACCCTGATGGTGTTCTGGGTCCCACAACCATCTGCTCACTTAGGAAAAGGCTCCAGACATTTTGCCAAGAGGTACAGTGAAGTGTGGCTCTGCCTGCATGTTGGTGTCCAGTCCTGTCAGCAGCACCAGAACATGTGAAAGCCAAGGATGAGGGGCAGACTTGGGAGTGAGACATCTGTAAGCAAGCCCCCTGATGTCCCAGTGTGGCCACTTACAAACTGGGGTGGGAAGAGGGCGCAATAGAAGGCACCGCCTCACCTCTCAAGTCCCAATCTCTGCCCCTGTTGGCTGTAGGAAGTGAATCAACTGCCCACTCATCCCAGCACTATATATAAAAGACAATGGTTATTCTTCTCATCCCATGATCAAAGTGAACAAACTGATGAGCTTTCATCCACTACATCTCCCAGGCTCAGGTGTTGACTGTGGCCTACAAGGACAGCTATTTAAAACATCAGAAGCACTTCTCAGTTTCTTTCAGACATGAGACTGTTCCCTGCAGAGATAGGTTTCAGTACCCCGACCTTTGACAGCCTTCATAAGGTTCTAGTCTTTAACTTCTTCCACCTCCTGCCCCCATTTCTACCCTTGAACAAAGGCCAAAGGAATGAAAGGGCATGGGAGGGAAGAGGTTAGCTGCCT
This sequence comes from Galagoides demidoff, assembly GCA_963574575.1. Taxonomy (NCBI): domain Eukaryota; kingdom Metazoa; phylum Chordata; class Mammalia; order Primates; family Galagidae; genus Galagoides; species Galagoides demidoff. The sequence goes on from CAUYQV010032400.1 coordinate 2,585, forward strand.
TTCCCCCTCCTAAATGAAAAAGTCATTTCTCTCTATAGTGGGCTCCCCCATGACTTAGAAGAGAAGGATAGAGCTTATCCCTGAGTAGCTTGGCCACAGCCTACTACCCAGGAAGAGAAGGAGGGGAGGAAATGAGGAGGGAATAGGGAGAGAAGGAGGAGGGAGAAGAGCAGGGGAGGAGGGAGAAGAGGGGAGGAGGAGGAAGGAGGGAGAGGAGAGAGGGAAGAAAGGAGGAAGGGGAGGAGGAGGAGAGAGGGAGAGGACCAGGAAGGAGAGGAGAAGAGAAGAGAAGAGAAGGGTGGGGAGAGAGAGGAGAAAGTGGGGGGAGGAGGAAGGAGGGTGGAAAGGAAAAGAAACAGAGGAAGGAGGACCAGAGGAAAGGGTGTGGTGAGAGGAGAGAAAGGGGAAGGAGTAGGAGGAGGGAAGGTTATCCATATCACGATGTGGCTGCCCCCCAATCACTCTCCTCCTCCTGGAGCCGAAAGCCCACAGTCATGGAGATTCTACCTGCTTAGTTCCCCCATGCCACCATAAAACCCAGGAGGACCTTGCAAGGGCTTGGAATAAAAAGATAGAAGGCACCAGACTCTGATGTTTAAATTCTGGCTGGGAGAAAGAAGGTCTAAAATTTCCTTTGGCTTACATTACTACTGTGTATTCCCCTCAATGAATCTCCACTTTCCTTATCTTTAAAAGGGGATGAGAAAAATCTCTACTCCTACCAGGGGTGGGAGACTAAATTACAAGTGCAGCTTTCAGTCTGGGCCGTCATCACTGTCACTGATTTGTAAGTGCCTCAAAAGTAAGAAAAGGACAAAAGATCATGCAGATCTACTTCCCCCAAGGCCAGGCAGGGTGAAAGCAATGACTTAGGAAGTGAGGTTTCTACATTCATGGCCGAGGGACGAATCAAGACTTTCCCTGGAAAAAGCGGCAGCTTTGGAGACTGTAATTACCTAGCTCTTATCGCCACTGAAGGCAGGGCCGGAAGGCGGGGTAGGGTGTCATCCTGTGCACAAAAACCTACAAATCCTTCCTTACGGTCCCCGGCCAGGGGTGTGCCCATTCCTGAGCTTGTGACCTTGGGCAAGTAACTTCGCCTCGCTAGCCAAGTCTCAGTTTCCTCATCTGTGCAGTGGGTACAATGACAGCATCTAAGGCACGAAATTGCTTTTGATTTGCTAGACGATGTTCAGCTCTCTTACACCTAGTGGCTCAGACTCCCCCAGGTTCGGCAGGCCCGAGGCTGCCCCATTCGGGGCGCAGCCACCGCCCAGGCCTCAGCCTCGGGCCACGCGGGCCTCGCCGCCGCCACGCCCCGGCTCGGGGCTCCCAGGCGGCCGCGGCAGCCGCAGGCGGGCTGAGGATGCGGCCCGGCCCCCCACCCCGCAGGCCCGCGCGACTCACCGGTGTAGTGCACCACGCAGGTCTGGCCGCGCTTCGGGAAGGTGCGCCCTGCGGAGACAGACGGGCACAGTGAGCGGATGCGCGCGGCGGCGGAAACACTCCGGGCCGCCCCGCGCCGCTACTCACCGTCTCCGGGGGAGATGGTCTCCACCTGCACTCCCATGGCGGCAGCGAACGCTGAGCAGGCGGCGCGACTGGCAGCGTGGACCGACAGAGACCTAGCGGTGATTCCTCGGGTCTGCCTCGTCCCTCTGCGCGTCGCCTGCGCACGCGCGCGCCCCCGCACGCCCCGCCCTGCGTGCGCGCCCCACACGGCGCGCACGTCCCGGAAACCCAGGCTGCCGGCCGGCGGACCGGAAACCCGGAGGCCAGAGGCCTCCGGATGCAGCTGTGTTTGCTCGGCGTGCCGCTTCCTCTTCCCTGCCCTCCTCTGTGCTCTCAGCCAATCAGGCATCTCCTGAAAGAAATGGGAGTAATTGTAGGGGGGTCCACCAGTCAATGACTGGGTGACTCTGATCAAGTTCACACTTCTGAGCACAGTTACTCCTGTACAGAAGAATGGTTGTGAGAAGTCAGCGTTCATGTGGTACGTGGGACCATGTTAGCCTTCAACAACAGATCTGGGCGTTTCTTCATTGGAGGAGTCAGTATTTACACTGGCCTGCATGACGCTTCTCTTTTCTTCTCTGAATTCATTCATTCATTCATTCCCCCATAACTTACATGCATATATTCTTATGGAACATGTGAAAATTGATGGTCTGAATTGAGATATTCTTGTCATACCCAACTGAATCAGAGTCCTGCCCCAAGAATTAAGTTGTCCACCAAGTCAGCTGCCTTCTGTACAGTTTTCTGTAACCATAAGATCAATTTTACCTAGTAGCTGCTGGAATGACCTGCCATGACTCTGAGAATAGTTTTACCCACCTCTCTTACAATCTTTTTGTCAGTCCACACTCTCCAATGTTACTAATGCCAGTAAGTTTTCTTTCCAAACAATACTTAACATTACTCTTTCTAATGAAACTCCTAGCCTTTTCTTTGTTTTTCAGCCATAACAAAGACAACCTGGTGCATGGTGTGCATGCCCTAAATTGCAATTCTTGCTTCCCAAAATCAAACATTAAATTTGAAGATTCACCTCTATATTTCATTTTGTCTTCAACGAGCACCTGCTATATGCCATGCACTGTGCTAGGTTCTGGGACACACCAGTGGTGAAGGACCCATTCAGTCCCTGACTTCACAAAACTTACAGTATATTGTGGGAAAGACAATCAAATAACCTGTTACACTGAAAAAAGACATCAGATAATCATAAAGTTTCAAATATATTATGTAAGTACTGTGAGACAGTGATATATGGTGTCATGCCATTAGGAACATATAACAGAAATGCCTGACTTAGCCTGGAATGTGGTGGGATACTTCCCTATGTTAGCCAAGTTTAGCCAAGTTTGGAAGGCACTGACCAACTATGTGTGTGTTGGGATGGGGGAGGCAGGAGGAACAAAGACCTAAGTGAATACCGTGACACAGTCTAGGATGTAGGGAGGCAGATTTGACTCTTGCTCTTGTCTCCCAGCCTGTGTTGCCACACTGTTTTAAACATGACCTCAGAGATCTTTAACACTGTTCTCATCACTATGTCTCTCTTCCCTAGAGTCTTCTGATTGCTTTGTCAATTTTTATATTAGTTAGGAGACAGGCTGTAATGGAAACAAAAATGATTGTGGCTGAAACAAGACACAAGTTGCTGTCTTCTCATGTAACAGTCCAGAGGCAGATTGTTCGGTGCAGAGAGGACATCACAGGCTGTTCAGGGACCCAGGCAGCTTCTACTTATGTCTCTTCATTCTATAGAGTGGGAGTGGTTCAGTGTGGTTCTCCAACATGCTTCCATTCCAACCAGTGAGAAGGGGAAAAGGAGGAATGTGAGGGTTCATCTTCTTTCCTTTAAGGGCCTGACTTAGAAGTTGCACACATCGGTTCCCCTCATACTTCACTACAACTTAGCTGTATGGTTAAATTTAACTGGATGGCGGGGAATGAAAAGATACAGTCTTCATTCTGGGTGGACATATGCTCAACTGAAACTCAGGGGTCTCTGCCTATAGTAGGAAAGAATGGATATTGAAAGACAAAAAAAAAAAAGGGTGCCAAACAGTTGCCAGGACACTGCCCCCTACCACTTAAAGAAAATTAGATGGCAGCAGGAAAAATGATGGGAAAAGAGAATAACCAAGGGGCAAGAGAGTTCCTGGATTTAGTTTTTCCTGAAGCTTAGTAGGAGGAGGTTTGTTTTACATTTGTCTTGTGATCTCTCTCACGGCTCTAAATTGGGTATCTGCTCAAAACACAGACCTAACTTTCAGACAGTGGCTATCCTGATCTACAGGTATAAGCCTTTTTTTTTCCTCTCTTCCTGCAAGAATTTCCCATGAATCCCTTCCTCATTGCTTTGGAGAAAGGAGAGGAAGCATGCATCTAGCATTTTCACCCACCAGTGTTGATATGCAGCACAGCCCTGAGATGAATCAGATCCTAAGGCTGGTGTGTTATGCAACACCAGGGGCTCTTACTAAGCATTTGTACAATTTTTGAAATAACTGAGTTTCTTTTTAAATTGGTTTTGATTATGTGTTCATAAACAGCTTAGTTATGAATTAATAACAGTATTAGGTATTTGAATCTTTTGGAATTGCCCTTTAGCAACCAGAAGAACTGAATGCAGAAATAGTGACTCAAAGAGGTGGGCCTGGGAGAAGAGGGAGGAAATTCTGAGTTTTCGTTCAATATCATTCTGAACTGATTGAGTTTATTTACTCTCTGTGTATAACAGGGAATCATTCAAGTCTCAAGGTATACTCCTTCCTGACACAGGAAGTGACTTCTTCCTTGCAGCTTCCAAGTCTAAAAATGGGGCTTGGATTTCTTTTTTTTCTTTTCTTTTCTTTTTTTTTTTTTTTGCAGTTTTTGGTTGGGGCGGGGTTTGAACCCACCACCTCCGGTATATGGGACTGGCACCCTACTCCTTGAGCCACAGGCACCGCCCAGGGCTTGGATTTCTTGGGGTTTATCCTGTTTCTGGTTTATTCAGTTTCATGAACCTGTAGATTTCTATCCTTCACCAAATTTGAAAAGTTTTCTGCTATTTTTTTCCAAAGATTTTCTTCTGAGCCACTCTGTTTTTCCTGCTCTTAAATTCTAATGACATAATAAACATTAGATTTTTGGAAATTGTCCCACAGGTTCCTAAAGTTCTATTTTTTTTTTTTTGCAGGTTTTGGCCAGGGCTAGGTTTGAACCCACAACCTCTGGCATATGGGGCCGGCTCTGAGCCACAGGTGCTGTCCAGTTCTATTCATTTTTCTTCAGTCTTTTTCCTTTTTTTTTTTTTTTGAAACAGAGTCTCATTTTGTCACCCTGGATAGAGTGCTGTGGTGACACAACTCACAGCAACCTCAAACTCTTGGGTTCAAGAGATCCTCTTGCCTCAGTTTTTCTATTTTTAGTAGAGACGGGGTCTTGCTTTTGCTCAGGCTGGTCTTGAACACTGGACCTCAAGCAATGCACCCACCTTGTCCTCCCAGAGTGCTAGGATTACAGGCATGAGTCACTACACCCAGCCTCCTCTATTTTTTAAAATGGGTTATGTCTCTGTTTTTATCTTCAAGATTATTGCCTTGTTTCCCTGCCTTCTCCATTCTGCTATCGAACCCAGTGAAGGAGATTTGTTGGGGCTCTTTGTTATTATTTATCAGTTCTAATTTCCATTTTGTTCAATATACATCCTACATTTTTGCTTAAACTTCCTATTTCTCCCTTTGTTTCCAGAGGATTTGCCCTTGTTAAAACATTTTTATAATATTTGCTTTTTTTAGACATTGACTCTTTGTTGCCCTTGGTAAGTGCCATGGCATCACAGCTCACAGCAACCTCCAGCTCTTGGGCTTAGGCAATTCTCTTGCCTCAGCCTTCCGAGTAGCTGGGACTACAGGCACCTGCCACAACGCCCGGCTATTTTTTTGTTGCAGTTTGGTCGGGGCCGGGTTTGAACCTGCCACCCTAGGCATATGGTGCTGGAGCCCTACTTGCTGAGCCACAGAGGCCGCTCTGCTTTTTTTTTTTGAGATGGATTTTGCTCTTTTGCACAGCCAAGAGTGCAATGGCAAAGTCATAGCTCACTGCAGCCTCCAATTCTTGCCTCAGCCTCCTGACAAGCTGGAACCACAGGCATATGCCACCAGGACTGGCCAACTTTTAAATATGTATGTATTTTTTTGAGAGGTGAAATCTTGCTATGTTTCTCTGGCTGGTCTCAAACTCCTGGCCTCCAGTGATCCTCCCACCCTGGCCTCACAAAGTGCCAGAGATTGCAAGCATGAGTCACCCCTCTTTGACATAACGGTGCTTTATGACATCTATTGATTGCCCTTTCCCATGTGAGTTGAGATTTTCATGTACATTCTTTAAATGTAAAGTAATTGTGTATTACATCCTGGACATTTTGAATATCATAATATTTGGAATCTTTTTTTAAAATCCTATAAGAGCATATTAGTGTTTTTATTTTAATAGGCAATTGACCAGATTTGGCTTACGCTGTGAATTTGAACCAGCTTTCTATGGGTTGTGACTTTAATGTCAGTTCTATTTTTAAAGGCTTTCCAATGCTATTGATCTGTTTTGCATATGTATACATTAGTCCTCTATTTGGACCTGGGCTATGATGTTCACTTTAGTAAGTCTATGTAAGTAGACTTAGACTTAGTACTTAGATTTAGTACTTAGAGACAGGGTCTCATGTGGTCGCCCACCTACTGGAGTGCAGTGATATCATCATAACTCACTGCAGTCTCTAACTCCTGGGCTCAAGCAATCCTCCCACCTCAGCCTCCCCAGCAGCTGGGACTGCAGGCATATGCCACCACACCTGGCTAATTTTTCTATTTTTTGTAGAGATGGGATGTGGTTCTTGCTCAGGCTGGCTCAAACTCCTGGGCTCAAGCAATCTTCTCTCCTTGGCCTCCCAAAATACTAGGATTATGGTATGAGGCAACCTGCTCAAGCAAGCTCTCTATTTTAAAGGTTTTAAGAACCAGTCTCTCATGGTAAAATTTCAGGTATTCACCAGTAGATGGAGTTGATACATTTGAGATTTAATGAAGTCTTAGGAGGCTCATGGAATCTTAGACATTGCCTCCATTCTGCTCGTCTCTCCTCCTCAAACAAACTGCCAAGGTGCTGCCTGGGGTCTACCTGAGTACAGCCACTGACAGGGAACTTACCACCAAGAGGTAGGACCTTGCACCTCTGGAGAGCTCTGTCTGTGGAATAAAAGTGCCTCTGGTGGATAGGACAAAGGATTGGACTGACTCTTCTGCTTGTGAGTGGAAGTGAGTCCAGGAAGCCAACTCTGAAGGTCCCAAGTTCAAAGGGCAGCAGGATGAGCAGGTGAGATGCACTGCGGGAACTGAGTGATTAGTACTGCACAGAGCTGAAGGCTGAGGGAAACCAGGCAGAACAGACATGCCTAGTTGAAATTCTTGTAAATTTCTGTGGTGGACATTTCGTGGTATTTACCCTTTCTGGTAGCAACACTTTGGTTTTGAGAGGGAAACACTCCTCTTCTACTCTTTGGCCATAATGTTCAAGTGAAACTAATTTCATTCTCAGCTCCAGGGGTGGTCACCTGCCTGAAGCTGTGCGAGTGGGAACAGCGATTGATTTAGGGATAAGCATAGGTCTTACTCCGTGTGGACTGCAGTAACAAAATCCCATAAACTGGGTGGGCTTATAAACAACCGACATTTATTTCTCATAGTTCTAGAGGCACAAGTCCAAGATCAAGCTAGCTTTCTGCTTCATAGGTGGGGCCTTCGTGCTGTGTTCTCACATGGCAGAAGGAGCAAGAGGTCTCTCTTGGGCTTCTTTTTATCGGGTCACTTACCCATTCATCAGGGTTTTTCCCCTATGGCCTACTTACTTCCCAAAGACCCCACCTCCTAACCTTGGAGGTTAGGATTTCAACATATGAATTTGGGAGTCGAGGGAACACAAACATTCAGACCGTGATAGTATGTGACCCAAACAGAGGGTCCGATGCTGTGCCCTTTTCTGCCTTCTGACTGCTGCCCTAAGCCTGGGTGCATCAACCCATGATCCTGAGTAGTTGTCACAGGTTGTTTCTCACTCACCTCCCTATCTTCAGGGAGGCTGTCTCGGGCCATTTCTCTTCTGCCTGCCTGCTCCTGATGAGGTGGGGCCTTCCACGTTGCCCTCCTCTCCTTAGAGCAGCGGTTCTCAACTTGTAGGTCACGACCCACAGGAACCATATTAAAGGGCCACGGCATTAGAAAGGTTGAGAACCACTGCCATAGAGCACAACCACAGGCTTAACCGTGCTTAGCTGCAGCCCCAAATTAGCTCTTGGTGACAAGTGCCCCATCACTCCTGTTGCGTGTCATCCAGTCCCTCCTGTTACCGTGACATCCTATGGGCAGAGGCTGTGGAGAGCTGACACCGCTGCTGAGCTTGTATTTGTTGTCTGTGTAAATAATAAATGGTCTCAATCCATGTGGGCTTGATGTGTTTTTGCCGTGAAGATTTTTTTGAACTAAAGACACTTGAGAAACAGCAGGTACCACGAAACCGTTCTGATCTCCTGTTTTCTTCCTGAAAGCAGGAGATAAAATGCCCATGTCAAAGACATCCTTCCTATCCCCGGAGGAAAGAAACATTCTTATCACCAGACAGGGAGACTGCAGGCAAAGAGAATTCTGGACAATTCTTCCTTCAGTCTCTCTATACAGTTTACTTTTCCACAATCACCTTCCTTTTTTCAGCTTAATGGACACGAGCACTTAACAATGCCACTTCTCTGTATATTCCTCCCCTTATGGAGACTCATGTGTCACGTAAACTTATGCTAAATGGGTATGCTTGTCTCCTGTTAATGTTTCCTGTGAATTTAACCCGCAGGCCCAGCCAAAGACTGTGACAGGGGAGAGGTAAAGTTCAGCTTTCCTTGCACATCACCCTAGAATACTCTCTAGAGTCCCTTTGTAGTCAACCACCTGCCCAGCATCAATCACTGTTCTGATTTCCACCCTGATCGCTTAGTGCTAGAACAGCACTGCCCAACAGAACTTTATGCAAAATGGTGGAAATGTTCTCTTTCTGCTCTATCCAGGGTCCACTGGCCCCATGTAGCTATTACGCACTTGAAATGTGACGCAGTGCCACTGAAGAAATAACATTTTTATTCTATTTGATTTTAATTAATTTAAGTTTGGATGTCACACATAGCTAGTAGCTACCATATTGGACAGGTCTGTCTACCTTTGTCTCAACCCAATGGTTTTAAGATTAGTTCACATTGTTGTGTGCCTTATTAGTTCTTTTATTTTTTTATTGTTGAATAAGGTTTAATACAGTTTTAAGTTTACTTTTAATTACGGTAAAATACGCATAACATAAAATGGACCATTTAAACCATTTTAAAGTGTACAGTACAGTGGCGTTTAGGACATTCACACTGTAGTACAACCACTGCCACAATGCAGGATCTTTTCATCTCCCCCAACTGAAACTCGGTACCCATCAAACAATGACTTCCCACCCCCCTGCCTCCAGCCCCCTGGCAGTCATCATTATCCTTACTTTCTACTGCTGAGTTTTTTACAATGGAGTTTTTTAGAAGCTCAGTGGTATTCCTCTTTCTTTTTTCATGTCATTCTTCTTTGTGTTTGAGTTGAGTCCTTGAAGGTTAAATGTGCACCTGACACCATTCACGCACACGCCTTGCTCTCTGCTTGTTCTCCTTGCAGAAGAGGCTTGCAGAAGCTTGAGGACAGAGCCATGCCTTCTGTTTCTCTGAATCCCAAGCTCTGGATACCCTGCTGTGAAGTTGGTCCACACAAGACGTCTGCTCATTGTGACCTCTTGGCATCTGACAGGGAAGTCCAATAGGGCCCTAACACTGAAATCCAAGAGATATCCGAGTCCCAGGCACGCTCTTTGCATTATGTCACTGGATCCTCCAACAGCCTGGGGTTCTTTTTTTAGAGACAGAGTTTCATTTTGTCACCCTCGGTAGAGTGCCGTGGCATCACAGTGCATAGAACCCTCCAGTGCTCAGGCTTAGGCAATTCTCTTGCCTCAGCCTCCCCAGTAGCTGGGGCTATAGGTGCCCGCCACAATGCCTGGCTATTTTTTTTGTTGAAGTTTGGCCAGGGCCAGGTTTGAACCTGCCACCCTTGGTATATGGGGCTGGTGCCCTACTCACGGAGCCACGGGTGCCACCCAGCCCGGGGTTTCTTAACCTGCCTTCTTTATTATAGAACTGGGCCATAACTCAGACCGCTGAGTCTCACGGCTCCTTCTCTGTTATTCTTAGGCCGATTCCTCCCAGTGGTCAGGAGCTAAAATGAGCCATACTCAGAAATTCTGACAAGGGAGATAGGAGAAGGGATGTTATAAAACTTAGAGGACTCAGTAACTACATGGCTAAGATGTGATTACAGTGGGCTAAACAACCGTAAGGAATAGATTCATAATGTGAACACAGCCCATCAGAAAGCATTTTGTCTGTCATGGAATATTCCAGCACAAATGCTCCAGCAGGGGCAGGTGGGTCCATGTAGCCATGCAGAGATGCAGGCTGACTTCAAGCCTGCCATCTTCAGCACCTAGCTTCAAAAGTCACTGTATTGTTGTCACTTTGGCTCAAAGGAAGGGGGAATGAGCACATAGGCGTGAGTATGGGAAGCTTTCCTGTGGCACCAATCTCTTACACAGGAGAGAATTTAGTTACAAGGCCACACCCAACTGCACAGGAAGCTGGGAAGTGTGCCAGGCAAGGAGGAAGAAATGGAATTTTGTGGTCAGTGACTGGCCTCTGTTATACTACATGTGTTCAAGAACCTCCTCACCTGTACCACTTAGGTAAAAAACTTCAAAATTCTGCAAGGTCTCTTTGCCTTTGTACCTTGCTTCCTGCAAACAGGGTAAGCACAGAGAAACTATTAGCTCTCACTGTTCTTAGTTGACTCCCTGGTTATGAATCAGCATTTACTAAAAAATCTCATCAGCTGGCTCCCCATCTACATTTTTCTACTGGGAGATATTGCCTTAACCAGGGAACAAGAGTGTGGTTTGCTATATAGTCAGATTTTGTGCCATCTGCCCAAATTTATCTCTTCTTCTGTACTAACAGAACCAGATTTTGTGCAGAGCAATGAAGCATTTGTAAAACACCCACTCACCACTTCCCCATCCCACTACCCTTGTGCAGGCTCTTTTGCAGCTAGGGGTTGTCTTGTCAACAGCTCCAGCTAATGAGATGTAAGCAGACGTCTCCTCGCTGGGGCTTCCAGGAAAACCACTGCATTCCTGCTAAAAGAATACATGTGACTGCCATTCTGATCAATCTTTCAATTTTTACCCTTCTTTCTGCTACAGTATAGTCACTTTGGAGTGCAGCAGTCACCCTGCACACACAAGGATGAACATCACAGACCAGGCAGCTGGAAAGAGCTTGAGTTCTTAATGATGTTATTTTCACTGCCTTGAATCTGGAGTGCCTATTTTCAGACACGTGTGAGAAAAATAAACCCCTTATTTGGTTATAGCATGTACTCAGATTTCTGTTAAATGCAGCTAAATGGAATCCTAACTGATGCAGGTTTCATAGTGAAAGTAAAACATTGCATGGTTTATACATTGGTCTCTGCTAAGTTTGTTTATTATGAGTCTGTCTCTATAGGTGGTTCCCTTTGAACCCAGCAATTGGTCCAAATTATCTTTGAGCTACCAAAGATAATAAGTCATAGATCCTCAAAGGTGGGTTCATCATCCAGGTACTGTTACCCTGGCAGGGACCACTCAGTAATGTCCAGCCAGTTTTTTCAAGTGATACCACTGCCTTAAACACTCATGGAGAAGCTGGGGCTTATAGGCAAAAGTTCTTGGTCATCCTCGCAGGACTTTAAAATCTAAGGTTTGGATTTCCCATCATCAAGGTCCCAGAGGAGACCCTCTAAGGCAGGGGTTCTCAACCTGTGGGTTGTGCCCCCTTTTTAACAATGAAAATACTTTGTGGCGGCTCGGTGCCTGTGGCTCAATCGGCTAAGGCGCCAGCCACATACACCTAAGGTGGAGGGTTCGAATCCCCAGCCCGGGCCCGCCAAACAACAATGATGGCTGCAACCAAAAAATGGCCGGGCGTTGTGGTGGGCGCCTGTGGTCCCAGCTACTTGGGAGGCGGAGGCAGGAGACTCGCTTGAGCCCAGGAGTTGGA
>CAUYQV010032403.1:0-15140 GCA_963574575.1 Galagoides demidoff
GCGCCTGTGGTCCCAGCTACTTGGGAGGCAGAGGCAGGAGACTCCCTTGAGCCCAGGAGTTGGAGGTTGCTATGAGCTGTGATGCCATGGCACTCTACCCAGGGGGATAGCTTGAGGCTCCGTCTCAAAAAAAAAAAAAGAAAAAAAGAAATATATCTATAGTAATCATTATTAAATATAACAATGTAGGCTCGGCGCCTGTGGCTCAAGCGGCTAAGGCACCAGCCACATACACCTAAGGTGGCGGGTTCGAATCCCCAGCCCAGGCCCGCCAAACAACAATGATGGCTGCAACCAAAAGATGGCCGGGCGTTGTGGTGGATGCCTGTGGTCTCAGCCACTTGGGAGGCTGAGGCAGGAGACTCACTTGAGCCCAGGAGTTGGAGGTTGCTGTGAGCTGTGATGCCATAGCACTCTACCCAGGGGGATAGCTTGAGGCTCTGTCTAAAAAAAAAAAAAAAAAAAACAATGTATTTATGTACACAGAATAAGAACTTATGTCACTGAAATTTTGAGTTTTTAAAGACACGTTTGTATCCCAAAGTAACTCTATGCAATTTATCTTCCCACTCCAATCTAAAGTAATTTATACGGAGCTATAAAATACCGATCTTATCATGTTCCCTTCTCTGTCCTCTTCCTACGGTCCTAATTTTGGTGGTTTTAGTTGAGTCATTCTAGACTCTTAGCCTCTGCCATCACAAAACATCAACTCCATGGCCAAATTCTATTAATTTCAGTTCTTTAACATCATTTGACATTCCTTTCATCTCCATGGTACCCTAGAGGATAGTGACAAAATCTCATATAAGAAACTTGGAAGGCTGGGGCAAGAGGATCACTTGAGCCCAAGAGTTTGAGGTTGCTGTGAGCTATAACGCCACAGCACTCTACCAAGGATGGCAAAGTCATACTCTGTAAGAAAGTTCTCTGCCTCCACACTTGAATGAACCAGACTGTCCTCAACACAGGAGCCAAAGGCCTCTTACTTAGATGCTGATATAAATGTGATCTTCCATTACTTCCTGTGGCCAAAATCCTGGGGGTGGCATAGGAGGCCCAGGAGAGCCCTGCTACTTCTTCTTCAGCATCATCTCATACTAGCTGACTATGGCCCACTTTCAGCACTTTACCTGCACTTCCACAACTATAGTATCACAAATTTAGTGACTACTAAAATGGATCTCTTCTGCCTAGAATGTTCCTGCTTGCCTTTTCTTTCCTTGGAAAATATCTATTCCATTTTTCTGAGATTCAAATCCTATAGTCACATCCTGTATAAAACTCTCCCTGACCTACTTCCTTCCTTCATGCTATTTTTGTGCTTGATATTTGCTTCTTCCCCCTTTCTACTATTTAAAAATATTAAGGGGGTACAAGTGATTTTGTTACATGGATACCTTGTATAATGTTGAAGTGTCCACTTTTAAAATGCTACAACAAACAGGACTAATAATTACTAATCCAAAAGTATTTACTAAATTCCTATTGTGCTCAGCATTGTGGTAAGAGATGAATTCATGGGTGGTGCCCATAGTTCAGTGGGTAGGGCGAATACACTGAGGCTGGCAGGTTCAAACTCCACCCAGGCCAGATAAAACAACAATGACAACTGCAACAACAACAAACAACTGGGCGTTGTGGTGGGCGCCTATAGTCCCAGCTACCTGGGAGGCTGACGCAAAAGAACTGCTGAAGCCCAAGAGTCTGAAGTTGCTGTGAGCTATGATGCCATGGTACTCTACCCAGGGCAACAGCTTGAGACTCTCAAAAATAAAAAAAAATAAAAAAAAGAGCTGGGTGGTGCCTGTGGCTCAAAGGAGTAGGGTGCTGGCCCCATATACCAGAGGAGGTTGGTCCAAACCCAGCCCTGCCCAAAAACTGGAAAAAAAAAAGAGCTGAATTCATGACCGTGTGAGTTGAACACAGACTTTGTGCCTTTTATTTATTTTTTGAGATAGTCTCACTTTGTCACCCTCGGTAGAGTGCTATAGCGTCACAGCAACCTCCAGCTCTTGGGCTTAGGCGATTCTCTTGCCTCAGCCTCCCTAGTAGCTGGGACTACAGGTGTCTGCCACAACACTTGGCTATTTTTTTGTTGTAGTTTGGCTAGGGTCAGGTTTGAACCCACCACCCTCAGTACATGGGGCCAGCGCCCTACACACTAAGCCATAGGCACCACCCAACCCTGGGGCTTTTAGATTACAAACCTTGTATTAGCAAAGGCTAATTATAATTCACCACGTCTCATTTGCTAGAAAAGAAATTCTCTCTTGCCATTAGTGTCTATGAGATGTTAAGAAACTCACGTTGCTGGCTGATGATCACGCCAAGAGGTATTTTCTTCAACATTTTGTTGCTTATTCAAGTGCTTATTTTTCTTTGCTTTTATGACTCCCATGTTCATAGCTGCCATTATCCAGAGTTACTTGACTGTTGAAGATGGAAAAATTTGGGATAACCTTTATTTGACCTATTATTTTCCTAAGCTTTCTCCTCAAACTCACCCCTGAAAAATGCAAGTTTAAGGGGATTCCTGGCAGAGATGTGAGAATGGGATAAATGACTAAGCAAAGATTGGGGGAAATGTGTTCCCCACAGAGGAGTAGCACAAGCAAAGGCTGATTGAAGGACCGAAATGACATGGATAGGTTCAAGAGATGACACTTTCAAGGGGACAGAATCCCCATAAACAAACCTGCAGGGGCTCAGCTCATAGCACACCTTAGACACAGACATCTGGTTGCATCCACCTGGGTCCTATGGAAGTGCAGCCCTGGGGCTTCAGGACCTGCCTTGGCTTTCCCACCCCCATCCATCCCAGGGCAACACCTACAAAGTTTCTACTCTGTTTTACCTCCTTTTCATCTTCCTAATTCCTAGTTCATCCTTTAACATTTATCCCCAATAAGAATATTCTTGAACTGAAAAATCTTTAAGGATTTTGTAGCTTAAAGCCACTCCTAATTTGTGGCTTTGCCAATAATGCCCATCACTCCTCATATAAACCAAAACAGTAACAAACCACATTCACTTGAATTTCTTCAGTTTCTTTCTCTTATGGGACAGTGTCAATCTGTTGCCTGGTGCTAGAATGCCATGACGTCAACCTACCTCACAGAAACCTCAGACTCCTGGGTTCAAGAGCTCTTACTATCTCAGCATCCCAAGTAGCTGAGATTACAGGTGCTCCCCACAATGCTCAACCCATTTTCTTATTTTTAGTAGAGACAAGGGCTCACTGGTCTCAAATTCCTGAGCTGAAGCAATACTCCCACCTCAGCCTCCCAGAGTGCTAGGATTATAGGTAGGAGCCATGGCACTCAGCTTCAATATTTTAAGTTTTCTCTTAAAAAAAAAAAAAAAAGATCTTTAGCTGTCTAAACTATTTCAAACTGTAGTTCACAAATCCCTAAATCCTTCAAGTTTCTTTTCCAAATAAAACTAAATATCTGGCTCCATGCCTGTGGCTCAAGCAGCTAAGGCATCAGCCACATACACCTGAGCTGGAAGGTTCGAATCCAGCCCAGGCCTACCAAACAATGACAGCTGCAACCAAAAAATAGCTGGGCGTTGTGGCGAGCGCCTATAGTCCCAGCTACTTGGGAGGTAGAGGTAGGAGGTTACTGTGAGCTCTGAGGCCACAGCACTCTACCCATGGCAACAGCTTGAGGCTCTGTCTCAAAAAAAAAAAAAAAACTAAATATTTTACACTTGAAAATACTAGTTTTGCAGGCTATGCCTATGGCTCAGTGAGTAGGGTGCTGGCCCCATATACTGAGGGTGGCAGGTTCGAACCTGGGCCCAGCCAAACTGCAACAGTAAAATAGCCGGGCGTTGTGGTGGGCGCATGTAATCCCAGCTACTCAAGAGGCTGAGGCAAGAGAATGGCCTAAGCTCTTGCAGGAGGTTGCTATGAGCTGTGTCTCCACGGCCCTCTACCAAGGGCGACAAAAGTGAGACTGTCTCTAAAAAAATAAAAAAAAAATTATCAGTTTTGCTAGCCTCTAAGAACTTTAGTTTTCTATATTTAAAATAGTAACATAGTTTGGACTTTTTGCCTTAAGCCATTTGTTTGATTTCCTCATGTTTAAAGGTGTGACATGACTTTCCTAGTTGGAGTGCTGCCAGAATAATATTTATAAAACAACTGTAAAGTCATAATGGAACTGTAAATGAATGCAAGTATTTTGATGTGGAATGTAAATTTGCCTAAACTGTCTACCCAAGTTGCTTTGTTTTATTTTAGATTTCATTTCACTTTACTTCCTCAAACACTGCTGATTTCTAAAGTGGAGAATATAGGAGAGGCAGTCTCTGTGAACCATGGGAAGAATTTTACTCAGCAAACACATGCTGTGTATCAGGCACCTGATTCAACACATAGCACCTCATGGAGTTTTGAGGAATGGATCTTGGGAGATGTCCACATCAGCAGTATGTCTGGGTTCAAACACACACATGGCCATAGCACGTGCCAGGAAGATTGCCAAGAGGCCAGAGGTCCTGGACCTCTCACATCTTGACCCCATGAACTTTTCAAGGCTACTGCTTTTTGTTTATTTATTTACTTTTGGTATCATAACCATAGCCTCTGTAATTTATGAACTCCAAACTTCTACTAACGTTGCTTTGCATAACATTGTTTATGGCAGAAAGGCTGAACTTCAAATTGTCTGTCCCACAGCCCCTGTCTCTAAGGCTGAATTTCCCTGAGCACATTTTGCTCTGAGGGTGACATCTGGCCTGCTACTACAGCCATTCCTGATTAGACCAGGGTGGGCGTCTGACCTGGACCAGTTTGGACGTTTTCAGTTACAGGTGATAGAAAACCCTCTTGGCTCGGCGCCTGTGGCTCAATCGGCTAAGGCGCCAGCCACGTACACCTCAGGTGGCGGGTTCGAATCCCCAGCCCGGGCCCACCAAACAACAATGATGGCTGCAACCAAAAAATGGCTGGGCATTGTGGCGGGCACCTGTGGTCCCACCTACTTGGGAGGCAGAGGCAGGAGACTTGCTTGAGCCCAGGAGTTGGAGGTTGCTATGAGCTGTGATGCCATGGCACTCTACCCAGGGGGATAGCTTGAGGCTCCGTCTCAAAAAAAAAAAAAAAAAGAAAACCCTCTTAAGCTGGTTTGAGCAAATGCGGATCTCACTGACCTACATAACGGTAAAGCTGCCGTAGCTTGTTTCACCACAGAGACTCAACTTTTCACCTGTTGGCTCCTTACCCATCTACGTTGGCTATATCCACAGGCAGATTGTCTCTGGTGTGACAAAGATGGTTGCTACATTCTGGCTCTTGTCACCACAGTGCCAAGTCTAGGGATCAAGGAAGTGCACCTTTCTCGAGAGTTTCAGCATCTAATTGCCTTGGACTAAGTAGTGGGTCCGTTTCTGAATCACTATGAGCAGTCAGGATGTTGGTTCCATATAAGAACATTTGCACCATACAGACTGAGGATGAAGGAGGCAGGATTTTCTCATGGAAAATCAGGACACAATTACCACAAAAAGTCCCAACTTTTAGGGACTTTGGTAGGCCCACTGTGACCATTGAGGTGGTCTGGTGAGAAAAAGCTTCTTAAAAGGGATGAGTGGCTGATTGGAAACAGAGCCTCTCTTAGGAGGAAATGGAACTTGAACCCCAGAAGTGAGCCTTTTGCAGGGGTGGAAAAAAGCAGGACACAAAGATCAAAGGATGGGGGAAGACAGAATGCCTGAGTCCCATGAAAGAGCAGCAAAGACGCCCTGGCAAGCTTCTGCTGCTGAGCACAGCTGGGCTAGTGCTGTTCTGGCCCTGGGAGCTGCTGGTCCTCACTTCTGAGGAGCTTGCTTGGCTCAGTTTCCCCAATTCCTTATCAAGGTGATCTCTATGTATTTCTCATGATAAAGAACCATTGCACCAGGTAACTGGGATGCAGGACTCAAAGGTACTAACCAACACTTTTATGTAGGTGAAACTGCCCTTTACAAATAAATAAAGGGGGCTCGGCGCCTGTGGCTCAATCGGCTAAGGCGCCAGCCATGTACACCTAAGGTGGCAGGTTCGAATCCCCAGCCCTGGCCCGCCAAACAACAATGATGGCTGTAACCAAAAATGGCCGGGCATTGTGGCGGGCGCCTGTGGTCCCAGCTACTTGGGAGGCGGAGGCAGGAGACTTGCTTGAGCCCAGGAGTTGGAGGTTGCTGTGAGCTGTGATGCATGGCACTCTACCCAGGGGGATAGCTTGAGGCTCTGTCTCAAAAAATAAATAAATAAATAAATAAAGGGGTGCAAGGCAAGAACTGTGGTAAGGGCCTAAAACTCTGTGAAGGCACTGGCCTAGTTAAAAATAATAATAATAATCAGCCACGGTCCCCTAGTTTGCTTGAAGATAATCAGCCACTGTCCCTATTTGCTTCTCTATAATTGCTACTCTGGAATTACACAGCTGGTAGTCTTTTTCTTTTTTAGAGTGCTGTGGCATCATAGCTCACAGCAACCTCCAACTCCTGGGCTCAAGTGAGTCTCCTGCCTCTGCCTCTGCCTCCCAAGTAGCTGGGACTACAGGCACCCACCACAACATCTGGCTATTTTTTTGTTGCAGCCATCATTGTTTGGCGGACCCAGGCTGGATTCGAACCTGCCAGCTCAGGTGTATGTGGCTGGCGCCTTAGCTGCTTGAGCCACAGGTGCCAAGTCCACAGCTGGTAGTCTTAAAGATTCTTTTTTTTTTTTTGAGACAGAGTCTCACTCTGCTGTCACCCTGAGTATAGTGCCATGGCATCATAGCTCATAGCAACCTCACTGAGCTTAAGAGATCCTCTTGCCTCAGCCTTCCAAGTAGCTGGGACTACAGGCACTCACTACAACACTTGGTGAGTTTTTCTATTTTTAGTAGAGACAGGGTCTCGCTCTTGCTCAGGTTGATCTCAAACTACTGAGCTCAGGTGAACAACCCCCCTCAGCCTCCCAGAGTGCTAGGATTACAGGCATGAGCCACCATTCCCAGCCTAGCTTGATACAGGTCACCTATTGTCACGAGGTGGTCAATGTATTTTTGTTATCTGTCAGCGTCTAAGATCTTGTGCTGGGCTGGTGGGTCTAAGATGTATGATTTTCAGTCTCACTCTCTGCTACAATTATACCTGCCTTGTATAGGCACAAATCCAGAGGGTTGGTCAGAGCTCAGCTTCCCCAAACAATGAAACATTTATAAGAAATTCTGGCTTGGCGCCTGTGGCTCAATCAGCTAAGGCGCCAGCCATGTACACCTAAGGTGGCAGGTTCGAATCTCCAGCCTGGACCCGCCAAACAACAATGATGGTTGCAACCAAAAAATGGCTGGGCGTTGTGGCGGGCGCCTGTGGTCCCAGCTACTTGGGAGGAGGAGACAGGAGACTCGCTTGAGCCCAGGAATTGGAGGTTGCTATGAGCTGTGAATTGGAGGTTGCTATGAGCTGTGATGCCATGGCACTCTACCCAGGGGGATAGCTTGAGGCTCCGTCTCAAAAAAAATAAAAGAAAAAAAGAAATTCTACTGAATTCACAGTGATGACAGATGCTTTGTCTGCAGCCTGCACCAAAACGTTTATCTAGAATTTGGAAGCACAAGTTAAAGGCATTAAAATGTTTTATAATAAATACATTGGAGATTATAGGTATTTCTTTTGTATTATAATTTTTTAATTAGTTAAGAATATTTCCAAAGAGGCAGTTTTAGTGCTTAAGAAACCTCAGAAGCATAATTAGCAAAACTAAAGGATAATTTCAAAACCAATGGCCAAATTAAGTCTTTATTATTATTATTATTATTATTTGAGACAGAGTCTCACTTTATCACCCTTGGTAGAGTACCATGGCGTCATAGCTCACAGCAACCTCCAACTCTTGGGCTCAAGTGATCCTCTTGCCTCAGTTTTTCTATTTTTAGTAGAAATGGGGTCTTGCTTTTGCTCAGGCTGGTCTTGAACTCAAGGAATCCACCCGCCTCAGCCTCCCAGAGTGCTAGGATTAGACGTAAACCACCATGCTGGGCCATAAGTCTTAATTCTTGATTTGCTGCCCATCTCCTGATCTGCTCCCTGTCTACTCCTTGGGGGCTCTGACTCCCAGCTTTATTTCGTATAATATAGCATATTACTTTTCACATGTGCTGGAACAAGCTCTGCATTCACACATCTTAGCTTTTCTAGCCTTGTTCCTCTGCCCAGACTACCATCCTCACCTCTTCTGTCCTCAGTTTCAGCTCAGATCTTCTCCTTGTGAAGTCTTCCCTGACCAGCACCTTGGCCACTACTCAAGATTCCCTCTATAGCTCTCATGAGACCTGGCTCTTACCTCCACTGTTCAAATCGCTTGCTGTCTTCTGTATCTGTCTTCCCACTAGACTGCCAGGTTCTTGAGGGAAGGAACTTCCTCTTTGTATTGTTGGCATGATCTGTAACTTTTCTTACCAATGTGGATAGTCTTAATTTTTTGCCAGTGGAAAATTTTGTATTTTCTTTTTCTTTCTTTCTTTTTTTTTTTTGTTTTCCTTTTTCTTTTAAGACAAAGTCTCTGTTGCCTAGGTTACATTGTAGCAGGATCATTGTAGCTCATTGCAACCTCAAATTCCTGGAGTGAAGCAATCCTCCTGCCTAAACCTCCTGAGTAGCTGTGACTACATATGTACACCACCATGCTAATTTTTTAATTTATTTGTAGAGATGAGGTCTTGCTATTGCCCAGGCTGGTCTCAATCTCTTGATCTCAAATGATTCTCCCACCTCAGCTTACTGCTGCTGAGATTTACAGGTATGAGCCACCACATGCAGCCTGTATCTTGTGGTTTTTTTTTTTTTTTTGTAGAGATAGAGTTTCACTTTATCACCCATGGTCGAGTGCTGTGGCATCACAGCTCACAGAAACCTCCAACTCCTGGGCTTAGGCGATTCTCTTGCCTCAGCCTCTCGAGTAGCTGGGATTACAGGAGCCCACTACAACGCCTGGCTATTTTTGTTGCAATGTGGCCAGGGCCAGGTTTCAACCCGCCACCCTCGGTATATGGGGCTGGCGCCCTACTCACTGAGCCACAGGCGCCACCCTATCTTGTGGTTTTTAAACTGTATTTCCTTGATCGCTAGCGAAGTTAAGCATCTTTTGATATAATTAGTAGCTGTGTATGTTTCTTCAAATAACTTGCTTATTTACCCCTGAGGCTATTTACCTTATTAATTTATACGATTAATAATTGTGCCTCCTTGGCTCAATATAGTGGTTATGGCGCCAGGCACATACACCACAGCTTGGGGGTTTGAACTCAGCGTGAGCCAGCTAGAACAACACTGGCAACTGTAACAAAAGATAGCTGGTGGGTGGCCAGCATTGTGACAGGCACCTGTTGTCCCAGCTACTAGGGAGGCTGAGGCAAGAGAATCATGTAAGCCCAAAAGTTGGAGGTTGCTGTGAGCTGTGATGCCACAGCGCCCTACTGAGGTGATACGGTGAGACTTAAAAAAGAAAAAAAAAATTATGCCTGCTACCTATATGGCCAACATTTTCTCCCAATCTTTCTTTTTTTCCTTTTTAAGAGACAGAGTTTCACTTTATCACCCTTGGTAGAGTGCCATGGGGTCACAGCTCATAGCAACCTCCAGCTCTTGGGCTTAGGCGAGTCTCTTGCCTCAGCCTCCCGAGTAGCTGGGACTATAGGTGCCCACCACAACGCACAGCTATTTTTTTGTTGCAGTTTGGCTGGGGCCGGGCTCAAATCCGCCACCCTTGGTACATGGGGCAGGCACCCTATCCACTGAGCCACAGGCTCTGCCCAATGACCATGTATTTTTTTTTAAAGGTGAGGTCTTGCTCTGGCTCAGGCTGGTCTTGAACCCATGAGCTCAGGCAATACACCCTCCTCGGCCTCCCAGACTGCTAGGATTACAGGCATGAGCCATTCAACATTTTTTTTTTTTTTTGAGACAGAGCCTCAAGCTGTCACTCTCAGTAGAGTGCTATGGCATCATAGCTCACAGCAACCTCCAACTCCTGGGCTCAAGCGAGTTTCCTGCCTCCACCTCCCAAGTAGGTGGGACTACAGGCGTCCGCCACGGTGCCAGGCTATGTTTTGGTTGCGGCCATTATTGTTTGGCGGGCCCAGGCTGGATTCAAACCCACCAGCTCTGGTGTATGTGGCTGGCGCCTTAGCCGCTTGAGCCACAGGTGCTGAGCCTCAACATTTTATTTTAAATACACTTGATCCCTCACTCTTTTCCCTATGGCTTCCAGATCTGGAGTCTTGCTTAGATAAGCCTTGTCAACCTGAGGATTAAAATAATATTCTGTTACGGTACTTTCAGAGTGTTAAGTTTTTGTGTCTAACACTTAGCTCTTCAATTGATACAAAAAAGTTTAAATAGGTTAACCACAGTGGCTCACGCCTGTAATCCTAGCACTCTCCCCTAGCACTCTGGGAGGCCAAAATTGGTGGATTGCTTGAGCTCTGGAGTTGGAGACCATTCTGAGCAAAGCAAGACCCCATTGCTGCTAAAAAAAGAAAAAGTAGTTGTGCCCCATCTCTACTAAAAACAGAAAAAATAGCTGGGCCTGTTGGCTCGCATCTATAGACCCATCTACTCAGGAGGCTGAGGCAAGAGCTCTTGAGCCTAGCAGTTTGAGGTTCCTGTGAAGTATGATGCTATGGCACTGTATCCAGGTTAACAACATGAGATTCTGTTTCAAAAAAATAAAAATAAAAATATGGGCAGCACCTGTGGTTGAAGGAGTAGGGCACCGACCCCATACACCAGAGGTGGTAGGTTCAAACCTGGCCCCAGCCAAAAACTGCAATAAATAAATAAATACATACATACATAATAAAAAAAAGTTTTAAATGTTTGAAGATTTAGTTAATTTTGCTCTGTTTTGTGACAATTTTAATAGCCAGTCATCACAATAATTGTTGAATGGTTCTTTATTTCCTCATTAGTTTCAAATGTCAAGTGAGTATTTTTGTGGGATTCAAAGGATGGGGAGAAGCAGGTATGGAGAGATTGATAGGAAGTGATCCAGGTGATTGCAACCAAATGCACAGTGACAACAATGAGACTGATAAGTGTTATTTAATCACTGGAGAATGTGGCCATCCTAGATCCAGAAAGTACACAGTTAACAGTGATCTGGGACCGGGTGTGGTAGTTTACACCTGTAATCCTAGCACTCTGGGAGCCTGAGGTCCGTGGATTGCCCAAGCTCAGGAGTTCAAGACTAGCCAGAATAAGTATGAGACCTCATTTGTACTTAAAAATAGAAAAACTAGCTGGGCATATGGGTACACACCTATAGTCCTTGTTCCTCAGAGGCTGATGCAAGAGGATTGCTTACGTCCAGGAGTCTGAATTTGCTATGAGCTATTACACTATGGCACTCAACCCTAGGGCAATAGAGTGAGACTCTGTCTCAATAAAAAACAAATTCCAAAACCCTAAAAAAACAAGCAACAAAAAACCCTCCAGTAATTTGAAGAACAATATGGAGAAAAACAGTAACTTAAATTTCAATATATAGCTAAATTATCTTTTTTGTTGTTTCTAAAAATAAAATTCTCTGTCCATTCAAAACATACATAAACTTTTAGCAGACTTGAAATGAAAGGTAACATATTAACCTGGTTTTTAAAAACCTACAGCAAATATCATATTTTATGTTGAAATAATGAAAGCCTTCACCATAAGTCAAAGAATAGGCAAGAATGTCAGGTATCATCATTTCTCTCCAACATTTTATGGAAAATTTTAGCCAATACAAAAGCAAGGAAAAAGAAGACATAAGGATTAGGAAGGAGGAAATAAGTATGTCATTATTCACAGATGACAAGAAAGTGTCACAGAAAATCTAAAAGGATCTACAGATAAATTATCAGTTAGGAAGTAACTTAGCAAGGTCATTGGATAAAAGGAAATTTACCAGAAACAAAGGTTAGTTGTGGCAAAGCAAGGTGGACCACCTGTCTCAGCTACTCAGGAGACTGAGGAGGGCAGATAACTTGAGCCCAGGAGTTCTAGGCTGTGTGACTGTGCTTTTAAATAGCTATTATCCTCCAGCCTGGGCAACATAGTGAGATCTTGTCTCTAAAAAAAGTTTTAAAAATTGCGTTTTTATTATTAGCTACAGAGGATAAAATTTGAAGCAGCAGTATAGGCAAGGCACAGTGGCTCATGCCTGTAATCCTAGCACTCTGGGAGGCTAAGGTGGGTGGATTGCTTGAGCTTGAGTTCGAGACCAGCCTGAGCCAGAGTGAGACAGCATCTCTGAAAATAGCCAGGTGTTGGGGCAAGCACCTATAGTCCCAGCTACTAGGGAGGCTGAGGCAAGAGAATGACTTGAGCCCAAGAGTTTGAGGTTCCTGTGAGCTGTGATACCCTGGCACTCTACTGAAGGTGACAAAGTGAAACTGTCCCCCCTTCCCCCACAAAAAAGTAGTATCATTTACAATAGAAAAAAAATCTCTCAAATACCTAGAAGTCTAACAAAATAATGGAAGATTCTTATACCATAACCATAAGAAATCATTGAGCAAAATTAAAGAATATTTTATACATATTTCTAACAGGAAGATTTTATATATATGCATAGATATATAAAATATGTATGTATTTTTTTTTGAGATTTACTTTGTTGCCCTCAGTAGAGTACCCTCACAGCAACCTCAAACTCTTGTCTCAGCCTCCTGAGTAGGTGGGACTACAGTCACCCATCACAATGCCTGGCTATTTTTAGAGACAAGGTCTTGCTCTGGCTCAAGATGGTCTTGAACCTGTGAGCTCAGGCAATCCACCCACCTCACCCTCCCAGAGTGCTAGGATTACAGGTGTGAGCCACTGCACCGGGCCAGGAAGATTGTATTTGTGGATTGGAAACCTGATATTTAAAGATGTCAATTTGGGCGGTGCCTATAGCTCAATCAGCAAGGGCACCCACCACATACACCTAAGGTAGTGGGTTCAAACCTGGCCTGGGCCTGCTAAGCAACAATGACAAGTGCAACCAAAAAAAAAAAAAAAAAAGTCAGGCGGGTGGCAGGTGCTGTAGTTCTAGCTACTTGGGAGGCTGAGGCAAGAGAATTGCTTACACCCAAGAGTTTGAGGTTCCTGTGAGCTGTGATGCCATGGCAGTCTACCAAGGGTGACAAAGTGAGACTCTGTCTCAAAAAACAAATAAATAAATAAAGATTTCAATTCACCACAAAATGATCTATACACACATTCATTGCAGTCCCAGTCAAAACACCAATAGGTATTTCTGCTCTGATGAGCAGAGCCTGTGGCTCAAAGGAGTAGGGCACTGGCCCCATATACTGAAGGTGGTGGGTTCAAACCCAGTCCTGGCCAAAAACTACCAAAAAAAAAAAAAAAAATATATATATATATATACACACACACATATATATATAAGCTGATTCTAAAAATAAGTAAACAATAGAAAATGAAATTGTGAGATGACTTAAAGGGTTACTATAATTGTTTACCTGGAAAATGTAATGTCTAGATAACTTGGTATTGGTATTTAACAAACATTTCTTCAGTATTTGCTGCTATGTACCAGGCACACTGCTGGATAGTTTCCAAAGGGTGTCCCCCAGAGTGTCAGCTCCTAAAATTGCTCAGGGAAAACAAAGTTCCAGGCTGCACCTGTGGCTCAGTGAGTAGAGTGCCAGCCCCATATACCGAGGGTGGCAGGTTCGAACCCGGCCCCAAACTGCAAAAACAAAAACAAAAAAATAGCCGGGCCTGTGGCTGTAATCCCAGCTACTTGGGAGGCCAAAGCAAGAGAATCGCCTAAGCCTAAGAGCTGAAGGTTGCTGTGAGCTGTGATGTCACAGTACTCTACCAAGGGTGATAAAGTGAGACTCTGTCTCTTTAAAAAAAAAAAAAAAGAAGAAGAAAACAAAGTTCCATAGTCACATGTAGGCAAAGCTCCATGCAGCTATCTCTTGGAGATTCATGATGTATAGTAGCATTTTATTTATTTATTTATGATAAGAGTCTCACTCCATTGTCCACGCTAGAGTGCTAATGGCCATTGGGTTCAAGTAATCCTTCTGCCTCTGCCTTGCTGTAGCTGGACTCCTAGCATAACGCCTTGCTAATTTTTCAATTTTTATTAGAGATGAGGTCTTGCTTTTGCTCAGACTGGTCTTGAACGCCTAAGCTCCAGGGATCCTACTGCCTTGGCCTCCCAGAGTGCTAGGATTACAGGTGTGCGTCACTATGCCTGGTCCTACAGTGTGTATGTGTGATATGAAATATATATGCTAGAACCTCTGGGCTTATGCCATTCTCCTGCTTCTGCCTTCTGGGTAGCTAAGTCTACAAGTACCAGCTACCACACCTAGCTCATGAAACTTCTCTTTGAAAAACACTGGCCTGGAGTAGCTCATGAAACTTCTCTTTGAGAAACACTGGTCTGGAGTGCTTTTTACATATATTTGGTTTTCATCATACCTGTGAAGTAGTCAAGGATTGAACTGTTCATTTTACAGATAAAAGAATGGAAAACATGGACTGGGCACAGTGGCTCATACCTATATGTCTGGCACTCTGGGAGGCTGAGGCAGGTCAGTTGTTTGAGGTCAGGAGTTTGAGACCAGCCTGGGCAAGAGCAAGACCTTGTTTCTAAAAATAGATGGGTATTGTGGCAGGTGCCTGTAGTCCCAACTACTTAGGATGCTGAGGCAAGAGAATCTCTTGAGCCCAAGAGTTTGAGGTTTCTATGAGCTATGATGCCACAGCACTCTACCCAGGTGAGACTCTCTCTCTCAAAAAAAAGGAACGGAACATAAGGCAGGTAAAGACTTACACCAGGTCATAGAGCTAAAATTACATAACAGCGAATCTTTTTTTTTTTTTTTTTTTTTTTTGTGAAGGGGCCTCAAACAATCCCCCGGGGGCAGAGTTTCATGGCATCACAGCTCACAGCAACCTCCAACTCCTGGGCTCAAGCGAGTCTCCTGCCTCTGCCTCCCAAGTAGCTGGGACCACAGGTGCCCGCCACAACACCCGGCCATTTTTTGGTTGCAGCCATCATTGTTGTTTGGCGGGCCAGGGCTGGGGATTCGAACCCCCCACCTTAGGTGTACGTGGCTGGCGCCTTAGCCGATTGAGCCACAGGCGCCGAGCCA
>CAUYQV010032404.1:0-24349 GCA_963574575.1 Galagoides demidoff
GGACCACAGGCGCCCGCCACAACGCCCGGCCATTTTTTGGTTGCAGCCATCATTGTTGTTTGGCGGGCCCGGGCTGGGGATTCGAACCCACTACCTTAGGTGTACGTGGCTGGCGCCTTAGCCGATTGAGCCACAGGCGCCGAGCCTTTTTTTTTTTGAGATAGAGTCTCACTCTTTCACCCTTGATTGGGTGCCAGGGCATTATCATAGCTTACAGCAAACTCAAACTCTTAGGCTCAAGTGATCCTTTTGCTTCATCTTCCCAAGTAGCTGGGACTACAAGTGCCTGCCACAACTTCTGGCTAGTTTTTCTATTTTTAGTAGAGATAGCGTCTCACTCTTGGTCAGGGTGCTCTTGAACTCCTGAGTTCAAGCAATTCACCCACCTTGGTCTCCCAGAGTGTTAGTATTACAGGTGTGAACCAGTATACCTGGACACCTAGGTACCAGGTTTATATTAATTTCTTTTTCTTTTGTCTGAGTCATACTTCCTTGTATCTTTGCATGTCTTGTAATTTTTAGTTGAAAACTTGGAATGTTGACTACTTCAATGTGGTGACTTTGAAATTTAGTTTCTTCTTTCTCTCCAGAATTTCTTGTTGCTACTTGTTATAGTTGTTGTTGGTTTGTTTGGTCAATTTTTTGATCTTATTTTGTAAAGTCTGTATACTTACACTTTGTTGTGTGTGACCACTGAGATCTCTTCCATTAACTTAAAGGTGAACTAGTGACACAACAGAGATTTCTTTTAATGTCTGGGACAAAAAACCTTCAAATTTTAGGATTTTCTTTTCTTTTCTTTTCTTTTTTGAGACAGAGCCTCAAGCTGTCCCCCTGGGTAGAGTGCTGTGGCATCACAGCTCACAGCAACCTCCAACTCCTGGGCTCAAGTGAGTCTCCTGCCTCAGCCTCCCAAGTAGCTGGGACCACAGGAGCCCGCCAAAACACCTGGCTATTTTTTGGTTGCAGTCATCATTGTTGTTTGGTGGGCTTGGGCTGGATTCAAACCCGCCACCTTAGGTGTATGTGGCTGGCGCCTTAGCTACTTGAGCCACAGGTGCCGAGCCAAATTTTAGGATTTTCTTATAGCATGTGAGTGGGTATGTGTGTGTGTTGGTGCATGCCTTCAAGACTCAACAAGGCAATTTACATTTGACATTAGTTTTTATTTCTTGCTTGTGAAAAGCCTGAAGGTCAGGTAGAGCTAAGAGCTTATAACCTGCCTTGGTCTTTTCTGATCATGCACCCAGCTCTGACCATACATGTGGGCCTGTTGGCTCCAAGAAATATATGGAATGTTTCAAAGCCTTTTTTTCCCCTCAAGGCATTTTTTTTTCTTAAACTTTCTTCCCAAGTTTCTCAATTGGTCTATTTTTTGTCCCCCTGTTACCTTTTGCTCCAGGTGGCAGTGACTAATATACTTGCTTTTAAATGTTTTTGGCAAAAACCTTCTCTCCACTCAATAGCCATTTCAACTTTGGGAGAGTTCTATGTTTGGCAAAATAAGGGAATTGAATAGTGCTTCAGGGAACCATCAGGAAGGTTAAAACAAATGGCCATAACTCACTGATAATAAGGTTTTACTTCCTTTAGTACTAGAAACCTGTATTGAATTTTTGTCTTTGTGGCTACCTCTGAGCTGAGGAGATGTGGGTGGGCCAAGATAAGCTAAAATACCACAAACACTCTTATCAAGATGTGGCTGTTTTTGTCTTGATTATGCATTCAGTTGGTTGCTGTAAACTTTTGATTAGTTTCAAAATTTTCAGTAAAGTAGATCCTAACAGTTTTTGCCAGTATTTTGCTACTTTTGTGAAAGGATGCTTCTCTAGAAAGCATTTGGAACTTTCTATTTTATCATGCTCATTGATAGCATCGCATATAAAATAAGCTTTTTACATTGTATGATTTGTATATTCACTTGAAGTTATAAATAATAATTAGAGAGACTCTCTATGTCCTTTATGTGGTACTTCTGAATACTATTTTGCAAAATTCACCATACCATCATGCAAAATTATAGCACCATATCACAACCAGGATATTGACATTGATACAGTCAAGATACAGAACAGATCCGTCAGCACAAAAATCTCTTGTATTGCCCTTTTAGAGCTGTGCCAATTTCCCCCACATGCTTCAGCCCAACCCTAGGAAACCACTAATCTGTTCCCCATTTCTGTAATTTTGTCATTACAAAGATGGCATAAAAATGAAATCATATAGCATATGACCCTTTGGGGTCAGCTTTCTACACTCAGCACAAATCACTCTGAAGATTCAAACAAGTTGTTAGGTATATCAACAATTTTCTTCTTCTTATTGATGAGGAGAATTTCAGCATATATGACTTTCATAATTAAAACATGCAAGAAAGTCTTACTTTCTTAAAACCACTCAACTATACTCACCTTTACAATGTTTTAGAGCTTGCCCACTAGCTGAAGATTCAGGTAACAAATGGTTAAGGGATAGTGCCTGCCCTCAGGTTACTTCTGGACTGAAGGAAGAGACAGACACATTATAAAATAGCTGCAAGGCAATGTGATAAACACCTTAGTCCTTGGATGAACAATGTCCTTTTGAAGCCCAAGGAAAGCAATCACAGTTTTACTGGGGCAAGGGAAGTGACAAAGCCAAGATGAAGAGATATTTTTCAGGAACAGCAATACTTTCCAGATAAACAAGGACTATCAGAATAGAAAAGATAGTGTGAAGTAACACCTGGGAGAGCTTGTGCTGGAGTCCTCTTAGGGAGTTTAAATTCTTTGCACCACCTCGTATGAAAGTGTGATTCAGAGCAATATATTTTACAATGCTCTGCCTCAGTTCTTCCTGCATGTGTAAAATGGGGATGATGGTTGTACATACATTCCAGGATTAAATGAGATGGGAGGATTAAATATACATGAAATGGTGCGTAGGGTGCATTTCATAAACATTACCTGCAATTATTGCTATTATTACTTAGTTTATTGTTGCCACACCATCTACCATTTTGGCCTCTTGACTTCTTTCTTAGTCAGTTTGGGCTGCTATTATATAACAGAATGCCATAGAAGACCTCCAGTTTTGGAGGATGGAATTCCAAGCTCAAGGCACCAGCAGATCTGGTGTCTGGTGAGAACCCTCTCCCAATGTGCAGGTAGTCATCTTGTACATGTATTCTTTCATGGTGGGGAGCACAGAGAGCAAGTTTTCATGTCTTAGAAGAGTACTTCTTAATCCATCTTTTGCTTCTGTCACAGAATCCCTTAGACTGGGAAATTTATAAACAACAGAGATTTATTTCTTATAGTTCTAGAGGCTGGCAAGTCTAAGATCAAGGAGCCACATCTGATGATGGCCTTCATGCTTCATTGTCCCATGGTGGAAGGTGGAAGGGCAAGAGAGCACTCTTGCAATTTATACTTTTATCAGAAACCTACTTCTATGATCACAACATTAATTCATGAGGACAGAGCTTTTATGACCTAATCACCTCTTAAAGTTCCCACCTCATTGTTGTGTTGAAGATTAAGTTTTCAACACATGAACTTTAGGGGACAAATTCAAAACCTAACAGGCACTAATTGCATTCATGAGGGTTTCTCTCTCATTAGAGTCCCATTTCCTAATACATTAGGAGTTGAGATTTCAACATACCAGTTTTGAGGAGGACGTGCGATCCATAACAACTTCCTTGTATCAGGATTCTTAAACACTTATCAAGATTTTTTGCTTGAAGTTTCTCCAAAGTTTAGTATTTAAGGAACAGAATCTTTCTGGCATTACATCTCTCTATTCCTTTCCTTAACCATTATTCTTACAGTTTACACCTTCCCTGGCCAGCCAAGGAGGAATTGCTGAATGGTTTCAGTAGGGGAAATAACAGAGACAGATTTCTGCTTTATAAAAGACTATCTTGGCTTCCTGAATGGGAGGAAGGACTAGAGGGCTGAGCTGGAGAGAGATGGCCTGAGGCAGGCTGCAGGATAACCTAGTAGGGAAGGTGGGCCTGAGGGCAGGGACTATTGCTAAATGGTAGGGGTTTTCACATTTTCAGACTGGGAAGAACAGGGATACTTGTGAAAGCAGATATGCTACCCTCTCCAGCCCTGTCAAATCAGCATTTCTCATGTCTATCTGAGAACTTGTGTTTACGTGAGTGGCCAAGTTGATTTTGGCAAATACAGCAGTGTCTACTGGGTAAATTGAGAGATCTGTACTTACGCTGAGCTCCTGCTGTTGAGGAAAGGACAGACTGCGAATGATTTAGAGAACCATTCTAGGAACTGGAAACACAGCCACAAATAGACAAGAAAAAATAAGTAAAACATATAGAGTGTAAGGTAACAACAAGTGCTTTAGAGAAAGAGAACAGAAGTGTGAAGGTTTCCAGTTTTAAAAGGGAGGCAGAAAAAGTTGGTGACCTATTTGTAAAAAGAATATCTTCATTGGAGCTTCTTTAGAACTGCATTAGAACAGCTTCTAGTCGTGGATAAATACTGTATGAACTAGCCACTGGCCACTCAGCTAATGAACCCATTTGGGAAACTGGATATTCTGCAATTGGCCTGCAGTGGGGATTAAGGGAGGAGAAGCAGGTTGACAGAATAGAGAGATTAGCTCCGCCTTGTGCCTACTGATGGCCCCAGAAATGGGGTGAATGAGGAAAGATTTGTTGAGAGACTTTGCTGGATGGAGGGGACAGAAGAGAAAATCTAGGCATCAAGTTCATGCCTGTTGTCCTGATCTAATCACCAACAGGTCCCTCTTTTACTCTCCAAAGTGTCCCAGGTTGAGATGGAAGGTTTTGCAGTCACTCATGGTTTTGTGGCCATGGACTCCCAAATAGGGGTCCACAGAGAGCAGGAGGCTCACAGAGGGGAAAGATCTGGATGAAAGGAAATAGACAAGCCTGCAAAGCAACCCTCTAAACACCTAGACCCCCTTCTAAAGGAAGACCAGCCTTTGGTGTCAGTCCCAGCGCGCAAGGACAATTGGAAAACGTGTCTGTGTCAGCCCAACGTCCGGCCTGGGGAACACAATATTTCTATGTCATTTAAATGGGCAATTACGGAATCCACCAGTCTCAATAGAGACTTGTTAATTAAGTGGTTACGGCGATCTTCCTGATGGAATCATATTTGTCTCTGCAATGTAGCAAGCGTACGATAATTGCTTGGGTAAGGCGGAGGCTCCCCCACCCCTTAGAAGTCCTCTTCAGCAGCACCCCGGGTAGGCTTCCCTTCCAGTCCGGTCCCGCATCCTGCGCTGGTTCTGGTCCTCCGGTCTGACAGGCTTCTCCGCAGCAGGCCACTCGCCTAACACCCGCGCGCTCCCTGGCGGCCATCTTCCTGAAGTGCACCTTCTACTGGAGCAAAATATGGTTTTGATTCAATTTGATTAAGTCAGGGGCTTAGCGAGTCTGACTAGGAGGGAGGCTTGGTCCCGGGCCCTTCAGGGGCTATAAACAAGAACTTTAAGGCTCGTAGAGTGGGGGTCGGGGCACGTGGAGATAGATAAATACAAAGATGGGGTTAAGAGTTAACGATTGGAGCCAGACTGTCTAAGTTACCCCCCACTGTCATTACTAGGGAACTGGATGACTTTGGGCAAGTCATTAAACTTCCTAATAATGATAGGATTGACCTTCCCCAGATGCTGCAAAGCTAAAAGAATATTCAAAGTTGTCTCTGTCTCACACAGTGTCTGGAACATAAACCACGCTCAAAAACTGTTCTCCATTAATTTTATTATTATAATAATCACCAGTGGACTTTGTATTACATTTTAAAAGATTCCAGAACACACTCCTTTTCAGCTTTCTTCATCCCTTACTAATAATATTAGTATTTTTGTAAAAGTGAGGGCTAGAGAAGAAAAAAATATTAACACACATGACTACAAATAAATCACCTGCAGCTCCTTTGGCACTTGTTTTCTCCCTTAACCTAGCCCAGACCCAGGAAACTGAGGATACATTATGCCATATAATTCACATTTATGTTCACATTATCAAAAATGCATTAATATTATCCACGCTATTTCCTTCTATATTCTCCTGGTGGTATTGATCACAAAATAGAATGGCCTCACTTCAACCCCAGAGACTTAAGGACACCTGGGGAAAATACAAGTTCTTTTTATTTTAAAGGGTGACAGAAATGTGAGTAAGCACACAAATCGTTATTTTATTTGAATGGAAATTTCATCAATACAGAGCAGGGTTTTTTGACTTCTGCACTGTTGACATTTTGGAACTGATGATTCCTTGCTGTGGTGGGGACTGTTCTGTCCATCCTAGTATGGGAGATTGTAAAGTGCTGTACATTCTGACACTTTACAGTGTTAGCATCCTGGCCTCCACCCACCCAATGCCAGTAGCAACATCAGCCCCTCCCCCCCCAAGTCACTACAACCAAAAATGTCTCCAGACATTAACAAAATGGTTCCTTGGGGAGGCAAAGCAGCCCCTGCCTGAGAACCTCTGATACAGAGTGTTTGATACAGCCAACAAAAGGCAAAGTCCAGTTTACATCATTCTAAGATAGCAATTCCAGAATAATATGTGGGGCCCTCCTCCCACATAAACAGGGCTGGCTATGATGTGGAAAAGGTCCCAGGACCCCTACAGAGTTGGAATTTGAAGAAAAGGAAGTGGGAATTGAAAGCTGTTCCCAGTACCCATAATTTTGCTGCCTGTAGAAATCATATGATGATTCTTGGAATCTTATTAGAACATGGTTAGTTTAGTAAAAGATGCCTATTTTACTCACTATAAAGGGAACATTATAATATTAAAAGAAAATTGATTTCTGTGAAATATCACAAAATCTCACCATCCTTGCACACTACAGCTTTTATTTTTTGTAGATTTCTTGTGGGTCATATACCAGGGTTTGGCAAACTGCAGCCTGCAGGGCAATTCTGGTTGGCTGCCTGTTTTTATAAATAAAGTTTTATTGGCACATAGCCACATCCATTCATTGTTGTTGTTTGTGGTTGCTTTTGTTCCACAGTAGCACAGAAGCCATATGGCAGAGACTGGAATATTACTACCTAGCTCTTTAATAAAAAAGTTTGCCCACCCCTGTTATACAGTTATACACCATTGTCCACAAAACAAATTGCATTATGCTATTTTGGTATGGCACAGGAAGAATTTAATATATTATGGGCAATAGTTTATAGGGCTTTCCTGCTGACACAGGAAATAGGCACACTCTCCCCTGATTATTGAAATGGCTGCAGGAGGGAGATATTTTTATTATGCTCAAGGGTCAGAAGAGACCACTGTGGCAAAGAAGGGTGACATGAGTGGCCCAAGTCACAATTAGTAAAAATTAAAGCTGAGACTCATAACCTCAACCTCTGTTCCACAGTCACTCTTCATTTATCCTCCTACCCCGAGTTGTGAAGTAGTTGGATGTCTGCTGCAATATGCAGAGTCACTTATGTGTAATTTTTAAATAAGTTCCTTTTTCTAAATATTCAGCTCCTCGGAAACCGGATGCTGATAGAAAGCATTTTTTTTGTTTGTTTGTTTGTTTGATCATTTGTTTGGATTCCCAGCAATGTTGACTTAATTTAGAAATTTCCCCAAACCAAGGTGACTTGGTTTTTCCTTTCTAGTAAATCAAGGCAGATGTGCAATTTGCCCATTGTTTTGTAAATGTGAATGCCAAGTAAGTCATGTGAACCCAGGGGGAATAAACCAGGCTACTAGCATCTAAAGGAAGATGAGGTACATGGGACTAGCGTAGCAGAGTGATCGGTGAAATTATTTGATTTTGCCCTGGTGCAAAATTAGCTCATGATGGGATAGTAGATGTAGGATAGTATTAAAGTGTTGGATGGGAAAAAAGAAAAAGAGAGTCTGTGATTAAATAAATTTGAAAACATTAGTTTCACCAGAGATAAAAGGGGTTCTGCTGTAGGACTTCTCAGAAGTTTTAATATGCTAATGAGCTGGTAGCTCTCAAAGGGAATGTACAGCACTTTACAATCTCAGTTGATGGTAGGGTTCTTGTTTCTAGAAACATCTGTGAGGGTTAGCACCATAGGAGGCTTTGAGGGACTGTCCAGTAATCTGCACACAGTGGTGCCCTATCTACATGGGGCATCCCATGTATTCCTTATAGAGTGATGCTATCAAGCAGGAATCACATCATCCCCACTTCACAGACGACAGTCTCAGGCTCCCTGGCAACCTGGTGGTGACTCCAAGATTCAGCAGCAGGCTGTCTACCCAACGCCTGCGTTCCCAGCTACAGCGTTCCCCACTGTTTCCTCCTTAATCAAATTGATCAGCCCATTCACAAGGGAATCAGAGGATAGA
Source organism: Galagoides demidoff (assembly GCA_963574575.1). Classification (NCBI taxonomy): domain Eukaryota; kingdom Metazoa; phylum Chordata; class Mammalia; order Primates; family Galagidae; genus Galagoides; species Galagoides demidoff. The sequence continues at coordinate 8,324 of CAUYQV010032404.1, forward strand.
GTGGTTTTCTTTTCTTATTACATTTCTCTGATTTTGCCTGAGAGGCTGAGCTTTTTGCTGGTGGACCTCATGTAGCTTGAATCTACTTGCAGGCACCTATTGCCTTTCCGGCTACTGCAGTGGCTGATTATAAAGAAGTCAGCTCCATCTGGTGGTTCTAGCTCTCTGTCCTGAACCTTGGGCTGACCCCAGCATGGATGCACAAGAGCTGAGATGCTACTGAATCCTCAGTCTCTTTCTTATCCTGTGGGGGCACCTAATCTTTCAATAGGACTGGATCTGGGCCCTAAGGGAAAGCTCTCATTTATTCACCAAGTTAGGACTCTTGATTGTGAACACAAGTAATCAAACTCAAACTCGTCAGTGAAAAGAGGACTTCACTGGCACATAATTCAAGGAAGGGCTGAAGACCCAGGCCTCAGGCAGAGTAGCTACTCAGCTGGGCTCCAGAACTCCCAAACAGAGGACACACATTGTTCTGGAATAGTTTCTGACTCAGTTCGCGGCTTTTCTCTATAAGCATATAACATTTTCTCTATGTTCTCTTGCTGCAGACTGGCTCTCCTGAGGTAGGATGCATATGACATGCTCTGAGATTTTTAATGCCACAGCTTTAGCCAACAGAGGAGGAACTGACAGGCATGTAGTCCGATCCCGAAACCACAACCCAGGGGAGGGATTCATGGGCCCAGTTGGGTCAGATGAGCAACACGGGATCCATCTGCTATGGAAGCAGGGTTATTAGTAGGGAAGTTGTCCAATGAGCTATGGGAGACAGCAGTTTTTAGAACAGCAGACAGGCTCACCCGTCCATGAAAGCAAATGTTTCTCGATCAAATTCTAAACAGGCTTTTTCCTTAACTCTATGAAAGTTGATCTTTTAGGATAATAAATGCCTATTTCACAGGAGTTAAAAATTACATTTCTCATAAAAAAGTTAGTAAAAGCTAGTGTTTAAGTGGGGTGTTTATGTGCACAATAGAATTGCCTCATATGCATAGAACTTTTGTGGGGATCACCTACCACCCAGGTAAAGTGCCTAGGACACTGCATGTGCTCAATTAATGTTAGCTCTCGTTACTATATGCAGAGTCCTTCAGAAAGCCTTCATGGAAAGCCATTCAAATGAGTGTTGTTTGTCCTTAGTCTCCTGCAGAAGCCTCAATGGGAGCTGGTGCGAGTTGGGTGTCCAGTTGGGGACCAAGTCTTGTGAGTGCATTTCTGGGGGCCAACAGAAGTGAAAGCTGCAATGATGCTCTTTGCAGGATCAGATTCTCTGCCTGTCCTCTGAAAACTCTATCCCAAGCTGACATTAAAGCGAATTTGTTTCCTGAGACAAGCTCATTTCCTCTGAAAAGGTCTAATTTTCCCAGGAAGTGGTTTATTTCATCAAACCCCAAAATGATTTCAGCTGTCTCACGGAATAGGTGTTCCTTGTTCTCAGCCCCGCCGTCTGCATCTCTGTCACTTCCTGGAAATGCAGACAGACAACTGCACAGGGCATCTCCATCCTGTCCCTTAAATGAAATGGGGATATTAGGCCGGCTGTGCCCTTGGGCAAGACCAAGGGTACCTAAACCGCTGGTTTTCCGAGAGGGAATGAGTCAAGGAGGCATATGGTTTTTATAACTGAGAAGACATTCTGATTCATTAGAACAGCCAGAGTTGTTCAAGGAAAGCTGCGTACGATACCCAAGGAGCCCCGCTTAGCTTGTGGCCCTGACCATGGTAGTGGGCTGGGGACTTCCAGCTAACCTCCTCACTCCTTCGGCTAAGTTCTCTCATCTTTAAAATGGAGATAACATGGATTTTGAGGTGCAGACGAGACAAGGGCTGTGCAGTGGCCTAGCACATTGCCTGACCCAGAGGGAGCAGCAGCAGTCGCTGCTCGTTCCCCCTCCTCTGGGAGGACGAGAGAAGCCGAGAGGGAGTCACCCACCCTCTGCCAAGCCGTATCAATCGACAGTCAAATTGTCCTTTAAGCACCACTTTTCTTTAATCAGACTGTTCTTCACTGGGGCTGTTTTAATTAAGGGCCCACTGTCAACACAAAACATATGTTCTGAAGTCTTGCTTTGGTTACTAATGATGCCCAGGATTATTAAGTCTGGAAGGAATTTCCAGCTCCGGCGCGCTTGGGCTTTCCTGCCTCCCCCTCAGCCCCCGTGCCTCTCACATCTCAGCTTTCACCCACTTACCCTCATTCCTTGGCATTGTTACCCTCTTAGAAACTGACCTAGAAAAGCAATCTCTTCAAATCAATATTCAAGGCATAATATTCTAAAATAGGGTTCTGACCATTTCCTGTTCCTACTGACAATCCTTCCGGTGAGATCCAGGTTCATAATTCCTTCAAACGACATTATTTTAAAAAATGTTACACACACACACACACATTATACATATACACAGACACATTCACATACTCACATATATTTTCTTTTTTCCCGTTAGTTGGAGAAGAGGTGGAGTAGTTACCTATTGGCTGAGTTCAGTTGCTTCTGAATCATCTCAGGTGTGACAGGCTTTGCCTCAACTGGCCCTCACTTGTTAGTATTTATAATCTGTGTAGCCCCTCCACTTGAGTGTGGGCTAGACCTAGTGACTTGTTTTGAACCAATAGAACACAGAAAAAACTCTGATGTCACTTCTGAGATTATAAAAGACCATGCCTCTGTCTTGTGCTCTTGACTGTGAACTCTGATAAGGCCAGCTTGGATAGGCCTCAGTTCAATGCCCATTCAGAAACCTGACAGTAGGTCTACCCCAGTTGAGCCTTGAGATGACCACAGCCTTGGTTGACACCTTGATTGCAGCCCAGTAAGACACCCTGAGTTGGAGGACTCAGATAAGTTGCATCCAGATTCTCATCCCCAGAAACCGGGAGATAAGAAGTGCATGTTTTCTGAAGCTTCTAAGTTTGTGGTAATTTGCTACGTGGCAACATAAAACTAACACCCCTAGGCAATTCAGTCTGGCCCCAAATTTTACAAACTCCTGAGATTACACACTTGGTAAGTGGAACAAGAAAGATCCTTCCAGAAAGTGGAAATAATGATAGTACATACCTCAGAGCATTTTTGTCAGTATGAGATGAAACATTTGTTTGATGATAACCCAGGCTTGGCCTATTGTAGGTGCCATGTAGACATTAGCTATCATCACTGACTCCTCAAGACCTATCTAGCCTATTCCCCCTCTCTGGGGAATTTTCTCAGTGCCTTGCATCTCTCCCTAGAGAGAGTCCATCACTCACAGTACTGGGAACTTACAACACTCCTATCAGAACACTTGCCACTCTGTCGTGTAGTTAGTTGTTTCTTTAGAATACTAACCCCCTTCTCTCTACTATACTGTGAAATTCTTCTTTGTGTCTATATCACCCAGAGAAAGTCCTCACAGGACGTCAAAGTTTAAAACTCACCCTTTCTATCTTTCTGTTCAAGGCAAATATAGTAGCATGTTGAGATCACCTTTTCCCTGGGGAGCAAATGAAGGGTGTTCTGGTGTTGTTATCTTCAGTGGAGGAGAGAATCTCTCCAATTGTCACTTGTATGATTTAACCTCAAATAAAACTTATTATTGTGGGAAATAACAGGAACTGGGAAAAGTCATATAGAAGAAGTGGGTCATTGTGAGATTCCTTGGTCATCAAAGGCCAGGAATGTTAGAGTTCCTTGTCATTTTTCTCATGAAGAGATGGAATTAGGAGTCAGGCAGCTTTAGAGCATGAAGGGAGCTCAGAGATGGTCTAGTCCAGGTGATCACTAGTATGTCCATTTTACAGATGAGGAAACTGAGCCAACTAAAGGTTAAACAGGACAGCCACACAGTTAGTATGGGGAAGTGAAGGCAGAGCTAAGTCTCAAACCCAGATCTGCTTATTGCAAGAGGTCAAATTCCCAGTGTCACAGTATCTTGAAGGTGCCTTGCCTTTCTGGGCATATAGAGCTGCAAGCTGGAGAGCCACTTATTTAGGAGAAATGACAGGCTTCTCTCTTCCTCCCCTGGGCCAGGGAGAAGGGAGATGGGAGATGGCTTGTACATCTCCTAACAATTTCTTCTTCCCCTTTCCACCTACGTTTGTTTATTTTCTGTCTTTACTCTTTCTAATTACAGAAGTCATGCTCACAGTAAAAAGCAAAACAATAAGGGTTTACATGTGCAGAGAAAAAAGTTTGTTTGACTGACCAATGTGTCTACAATGCTTAGTTTGGGATGAAGTCAGGAAATCACTAAATACTTATTTAATGCATAAACAAGTTATTGTGAAGAGGCTAGAGTATGGTGGGGGTTCATTAATTTTTATTTTATACATTTCTGTATTGTGATTATTATGTATCAACTTGAGTGGGCTACAGGATATCCAATAGCTGGTAAAACATTGTTTTGGGGTGTGTCTATGAGAATGTTTCTGGAAGAAACTAGCCTATGAATCAGTGGCCTGATTATAGAAGTATAGATGATCGACTTTTACCAATGTATGGCAAGTCACCCGACTCACCTGATACACCAAACAGAACAAAAAGCCAGAGGAAGTGTGGCTTCTCTCTCTCTCTCCTTGAGCTGAGACATCCATCTTCTCCTGTCCCTGGACATCAAAGGATCTGGTTCTCAGGGCTTCAGAGTCTGGATATACACCAGCCCTCCTGCTTCCCCCGTGTTCTCATGCCTTTGGGTAAGGGATGAATAATACCATCAGTTTTCCTGGTTCTCTAGCCTGCAGATGGTGCATTATGGCACTTCTTGGCTTCCATAATCATATGAGCTAGTTGTATAATAGATCCATAGATATGAACACACACCTATCCCATTGGTTATGCTTCTCTGAAGAACCTCACCTAATATCTGTGTTATTTGCATTTTTAAGTACTTATTTTTGAACATGAATAACTCGCTGTTGTATTTTGAATGTACAAGTGCAGAAGGAGTGGAGTAAATAATTAGAAGTATTTAGAAATAATTAGAACATCTCTGGCTTAAACAACAAAAGCTTATTGTCTCACAGTTTTAGAGACTGACAGTCTGAGATCCAGGTGTTGGCATGTGCTCTCTCTCACAGCTGTATGCTGGAGACTCTCTTCCTGCGTCTTCCAGCTTCTGATGGTTTGCTGGCAGTTTTTGGTATCCTTTAGCCTGCGATTATATAACTCTAATCTCTGCCTCGTTACATCCTCTCTTCCTGCGTTTATGTCTTCACATGGCCGTGGATGTCTTCATACAAGGACAAAAATCACTGGATTAGGACCCACCCTAACGGTTTCATTTTAACTTAATTACCTGTGTAAAGACCCAATCTTTCAAGTCCAGAGAGCAGAGGGCCACACCTACATCCCCCAGTGAGCTTGGAGCTAAGCCAGGAACTCCTTTCTACTCCTAGCGTCTTCAGCTGGAAGGAGATAGAGCAGGTCCCCATCCCTACCCCCTGTGCTTATTGACAGAGAATATACTCCAAGACCCCTAGCAGATGCTTGAAACCTTAGATAGTACCTGTTTTAGTCCATTTTCTGCTGTTAGAATATACAGACTGTGTAATTTATAAGGATAGAAGTTTATCTGATTTGTGGTTCTGAAGGCTGAGAAGTCCAAGAGCGTGTGGTGCAGGTGTCTGGCAAGGGTCACCCTTGGTAGAAGGCATGGCAAGTGAGCATGACAGACAGAGACAAAAGGGGGGGGCTGAACTTCTGCAATAACTAATCCCCTCCTTAGACAAGAGGAATCCATTCATAAGGGCTCTACTGTCACCATTGTGACCCAAATACCTCCTAAATGCCCTTCCTCTTAATACTGTCATAATGGCAATTAAATTTAATATGAATTTTTGTGGAGATATTTATACCATAGTGGTATCAAACCTTATATATAGAGTATTATGTTTTTTTCCTTTACCTAGATACCTATCATAAAGTTTAATTTATAAATTAGGTACAGTAAAAGATTAAGAACAACTAATAATAACATTGATAGAATAATTATAACAATATACTGTAACAAAAGTTATGTGAATGTCGCCTCTCTTATCTCAAAATATCTTATTGTAATTTATCGCCTATTTTTGGACAGAGGTTGAACATGGGTTAATGGAAGTGCATGAAGCAAAACCATGGATGAGAAGGGACTACTTACGTTACCATAGTCAGAGCTATGAGTTTTCAGGATTCGGGTCTGAATCCCATGCTCACTGCACATAGCTCTGTAATACTGGTCCAGCCACGTCTCCCCTGTGAGTCTCCATATTTCTTGTCTATAAAATGGAGGTTAATAATACCCATGCTGTAAGGTTATTCAGCAGCTCAAAAGAGTATGTAGCTGGCATTGTATAGGTACCTTATAAATGGTAAATATTATTACTGTCATCATTTTTGTTACTTTTATTATTATTATATGGTCTTAATAAAAGTTACATTTAAATCAATAAAAGAATATGACTCTAACACTGTTTTGGGGAGTAGCTGAGCTCATTTATAAGCAGAAGTTAGATGAACCTAACTTTTCTTACATCATTGGAAAAAATGAAACATCTCCATGAAAAGAAGGGCAGCCAGTTACATTAAACCATATCAGGCACAGATGTCTGGCTTGTGGCAGCCATGATTGAGTAATGGTGATAAACACATGGACCACTTTCTTCTAGAGAGCTCTCAGACAGCTCCCAGGCTTCATGAATTTTGAAAAGCAGAGTCCTTCTTGTAATCTGCTGCAAAAAATATATCCCAGAGACAATAACACCCCCCAGTAGTCACAGGGAAACTCGGTAATGCTGAGAAGAAGTAGAGGCAGATTGAACCTGGGGGCCATGCCCCATTGTTCGAGGCCTCTGTGTCTGATATGTTCCAATTTCATGTGACAAGGGGGAATAACTTCTAACCACGTTTCTCCCAGCAAAGCAAAAGTAATATGATCAGGAAACCTCAAGTCCCTCTTCTGAGATGTCCCAGAGGACTCAGGAAAGGTTATAAGCATGTAGTGTTCTTTGCATAAAAACACGCATTTAATTGCCTCTGCAGTTAATTAGTTCTGTTCTTACCAAGTTGCAGTCAGACAAATTCCCTCCACAGACTCTCCGCTCCTGGCATGGAAGAGGGAGGTTTTCTTGTTAGCAAATGTGCTTCTCATTGTTGGTTTCAGTGGCCATGTGAGGTTTTTTATTGGTTTGCTTTTTGTTTTTAGGAATATGCATGGGGGTGTCAACTTAAAAAGAAAAAGCGAGGTTGAAACTCTCTGGCTGGCTGTTGCTCTGAGGCTGGTTCCTCGCCTGCCTTCTCAGATGGTGCCTTCAGCGGAAGCCTAGTTACGTGACAGCTAAGAAATTATGCCATTTAGCAAAGGATGAAGAAGCTAAAGTTGGCCTGAGATGGGCTCCTTGTGATGATTTAAAAGACTGGGGCCTTTATCTGCTCTTCTCTTGCTTAATTCATACCGCCCCTACCCACCTCACCCCCCAAAAAAAAATGTTTAAAAAAAATTTACTTGATCACCATGGAGCCTTTGGGTTTGCATTCCTTTGCTTTACACAATATTCTCTTAAGGTGTAAAGACACGAAGGATAGATGCCCCTTCTCCTGTCATCCTCTTTCACCCCTCAGTTCTTTGCTCACTGCCCTCAGGTTCTGTCTGCTTGTGGATTTGATTTCCTGCCCTGCTGGCTTTCAGTCTGGGGCTCTCCAGGGAACAGCCCTTGGGAGTCCCAAGTGGTCCTCCCTTCTTTGTTCAGTTGGGCACCCAAGTTACTGGTGATGACTCTCAATACCAGGTTACCAGGACTGGGTTTTAGCTGCCAGCCTTGCCACACTCTGTGTGTGTGGGGGTGGGGTGGGAGGTTGGAGGGGGGTAGTGAAACTAGTCTTTTTGTTTCCAGGGTAGGAAGTAGGAAACTGAAATAAGGTGTCGAACAAAGGGATTTCCTCCACATCACCATTATTATCTCCATCCTTTCCATCATAATTGACATCCATCAAGCACTTATTAGGCGCCAGGCTCTCTCACACTTACATTGCATAGATAATTACATTTAATACTTACAGCAGTCTTGTGCTGATGATGCTTTTCCCCCTCAATTTGAAGGTGAGGAAACAGGCTTGGAGAGGTTGCATCTCATGTCCAAAATCACACAGCAAGTAGGCAGCAAAGCTGATGTGTAAACACCATGATCTCTTACTCTAGGGGCCTAACCACCCAATTTTCTTTTTCTACATGTTATCATCCTTGTCCCCTCTTCAAAGATCCCTAGGTTGGCCCCATTACCTCCAGGATAAAGGGCCAGCCCCCCAGTATGGCAGTCAAGGCTTGTCCGAGCTGATACAATATGCACGGCCTATTCATGACTGGGCGTCTCTCATGACCCTCCCTGCATTTCGTGTCTGGTTCTGCCCAAGACCCAATTTTCTGATCATTTCCTTTAAAACATTATTTTTTTCTGACTCTCCTGGAAGTTATTGGCAACGTCCTCTCTCTTGCTGTCATACTTCCAACCCCAACCCTTATCCCACCCGGGACTTGATAAGTGCCAAGTTATTAAATAAGCCATATTGTAAAATTTGAATGGGAGATAATCTCTAGTTCTTTTTTTAAAGTTAGATTTTAATTTATTTTGCAAAGAAAGATGTGTACATGGCATTAAAAAAAGAAATATTGCTAAAAAGTATGAATCAGCAGCATGCTTCTATGTGTATACCTGCTCCTTAGAGGCAATTACTTTCATCTTTATAAGTTGTTTCTCCTGATTATGAAGGTGTATTTTATAAAACATGCTTAGCCAGCTACTTCTTGATTTTCTAATTTTAATTATTTTTTACTGACTTCTTATTATGGCAAGATTTTAGCTTTTTTCTACTCTTCCTTCAGTATCCTAAAGTAATTCTATCACAATTCTTTTTTTTTTTTTCACAGTGCCCGGCTAGGGGATTCTGTTTTATTTGAGATCATCCAGATCACGTATAATAAGCTGTCAGCAGCTCGGTGCTGCAGGCTTGTCTGCTACAATTCTTGATTAAATTCACTTTCTATGTTGATATTATTGTTGGCTATATGCTATGTTGTATACTACTAAGACAACTTTGAAGTGTTATTGTATTCTCACTTTTGTACAGTTTTATTTTTCCCAGAGTTGTTACTTGCTTCTCTACCCCCATATCTTTCTTTTTTTTAAATTTCGAATTAACATGAGGGTACAAATGTTTAGGTTACATTGTTTTCAATTCTAAGGTAAAGTTCAAGTTGTAGTTGAGCCTTTCACGCAGGGGATGTGCTGAACACCACACTTTGTGCACATCAGGTGAGATCCCGCCAATCACCCTCCCACCTCTCCCTTCCTGTCTCTCTCCTCTCCCCACCTTCTTTCGGGACTCTGTGTTTTATCTTTCACGTGCCCGCCCCTGTGTCTTTCATCAGCTCTTACTTCTACGTGATCAAACATGCCTGTTGGACCACCATTTCTATGGAATATCTGCGCTGCAGCCTGTCATTGTCATAATCCAGAGAATTTCTTTCACTTCTCTCCTTTGTTGGATCAACCATTTCCTGAACCTTAGTCTTTTAAAATTTATTCTCTTAGATGTTAGTTTGCTCAGGTTTCCATAAAACAATACCACAGACTGGTTGACTTGAACAACAGAAATTTATTTTCTCACAGTTCTGGAAGCTGCAAGTTTAAGGTCAAAGTGCCAGTAAGGTTGGCTTCTGCTGAGGCCGCATTCCTTGACTTGCACACGGCATGTTGAGTCCTCACGTGACCTTTGCTCTGTGTGAGTGGAAAGAAAGAAAGAGCTCTGGTGTCTCTCTCTCATCAGTCTTGTTGGATTGGGGACCCTCCTTTATGATGTCATTTAGTGTCAATTCTTCCTTGAAGGACTCATCTTCAAATACAGTTACATCGAGGACTTCACATGTTAGGACTTCAACATAAGAATTTGGAGAGGACATTATTCTGTCTGGAAGATCTTTCTTGATGATATTTATCTGCTAAAGGGTGTAAGGGAAGGTTAGTTTTTGAGGTGTTACTTTCTCTTTCTCTTATCCTGATACTCAATAAACAACCTGGCCACTACACATAGAATTTCACATGAAAAATTGCTTTTTCTTAAAAAACTAGTTTGTCATTCTATAGCAAGATTAAGAAGCGTATTTTATATTATATAGCAATTTCATCCCCAAGCATAAACTCTAGAGACAATTTTGCACATACATAGGAGAATATCTGTACAAGAATGTGCATAACTTTCCATGCCAGCAACGCAGTAATTATGACTCAGGTAATATGATCACAACGCACTTTTATTTTGTCCTGCATTGTCCCTTTAAAATTTGTTGGCTCTGAATAAAAACTTGAGTAAACCTATGGCATTACTGCTCAATACGGGAGACTGGAGACTCCTACCATTACTTTAAATCAGAGAACAGATTCACAGTTTGGAAATCAGAATATTTAGTCCAAAACATAAGGAATTTGTCAACCTTCTCCCAAACATGAGACTTCTCCATCTTCCAGGGACAACTCATGGCTGGGCTGAGCCTGCTTTTTAGGGGAAGGGAGCATGTAGGAGATACATAGGAGATACATTTGGCTTCTCCAGTTGCCACATCCTCTAAATGTCTTCTTGGGCAAAATTCAAAATGACTGTAGACCACTTCTCTGTGCCAAGATCTACTTTTCATATTCATGCACAATTTGCCCCTATGCAGGAGAGTCCAGGCTGGTCCCCTGCAGTGGTCATTTCCCTTGACTTACCTGTCCGTTCATCCATCCACCCATCCATTCTTCAATGCATCCATTCATTGCAGCAATGAAAGTGATCTGAAGATTTAATGAATTTATTTAAATGTGACTTCTCTCAATATATACTTAATAGAGGAATTACAGGATCAAATGGTAGATCTATATTTAGATCTCTGAGTGTTCTCCATATTGTTTTCCAAAAGGGACATATTAGTTTGCATTTCCACCAGCAGATTTACCTAGGTCAGCTTCAGTGGTTGGAAAAATGAGGACTCCATTTTCAGCTCTGGCCCAAATTCTGTAATCTTGGGCAATGAACTAAATTACTCTGTAACTCACTTTCCTTCAGCTTTTTTTTTCTCAGAATTGATGTAAGATTTCAAAAAGATAACTTATGAAAATGTCTAGCTCAATACTGGCACTCAAAAATGTAGTTACAATTACCTTTCTTCACTTTTGCATTATAGAAATTAGTGATTGGTTATGGCTAAACAAATGACCTGTCACAGAGAGTTTGCATTCTCATAAAGGACACTGTATCCTGCAGAATTTAAACCTTGATGGAAGTGAAAGTCTCATTCCTTTTGGGAGGGGTGAAGTTTAGGAAGAAGGACTATTTCTCTTCTCTTCAGATTATTTCGAAAATTGCAGAAGCTTTTGGTGAGGGAGAATCTCTGGTAAATGATGGTGTTTCACTCTTACAAGGTGGTACCATTTCCCTAGGGGATGTGATATTTTACAAATTCAATATGCCAAGACGGATATGTAGATATTATCTGCCTGTAAGTAGAGAGTTGTATAATTTGGGGGACATCACTCAAAACTTTCCTTTGTTTATCTGTGAAATAGGGATAATGAAGATGATGTATAAACATTTTATAAACTTAACCTTAAGCAATGTGAGGCAGTATAATTATCAATTGACATATACACGTCTACTATTATACAAAGTTTATAAAATTAAAAAATGCCTTACCCATAAAGCGGCAGCCTGAAAACTGTGTTAGAGCAAGAAATTTGTGACTTATGTTTATTCTCTGAGAATCCTTGAGGTTAAACTTTCTCAACCAAGTCCCTTCTAGTTACTTTTTAAATTATTATCCCTGTCCTGTTCCATATATCAGTTTGTAAAATTAATTAATTAATTAATTAATACCAGGCTTTATTTCAGAAACATCAAGTCAGCTTACAAAAATAGATTTTTTTTATTAAAAAGTGGTGAAATTAGAGATAAAGGAAATAAGGTAAAAAAAATAAGAGTGAAGTTATGAGTAAGAAATGAGAGTGAGGTTGGTATAAGTCTTCAAGGAATACTGTAGAGTCTCCTGCATAAGCTAGCTGAATAATCATCTGGTCTTAACACTGACAGTATTCAGTACCTCTTGAGATAACCCATTTTACCTTCAGACATCTATGACCACTAGAACAGGCGTTTACGTAGAGTTACCATTATATAATTTAGCACCTATAGTCTTCCTAATACTACTCTCTACTTGATACTATAATTTAATTAACATTTATTGAGAGTTCAATATGTGTTAGAAACTACATTGACATGTTATCTTATTTAATCCTCAAATAACCTTGTAAAGTGATAATTTTTTGTTTTTGAGACTGAGCTTCAAGCTGTCACCCTGGGTAGAGTGCCATGGCATCATCACAGCTCACAGCAACCTCCAATTCTTGGGCTTAAGCAATTCTCTTGCCTCAGCCTCCCAAGTAGCTGGGACTACAGGCCCCTGCCACAATGCCCAGCTATTTTTTTTTTTTTTGTAGTTGTCTTTGTTGTTTGGCAGGGCTGGGCTGGACTTGAACCTGCCAGCTCTGGTGTATGTGGCTGGCACCTTAGGTGCTTGAGCTACAAGTGCCGAGCCAAGAGATTTTTTTTTTTTTATTGTTGGGGATTCATTGTGGGTACACAGAACCAGGTTACATTGATTGCTTTTGTTAGATAAAGACCCTCTTATAATTGTGTCCTGCCCCCAAAAGGTGTACCACACCCCTTGTCCCCCCAACCCCTCCTTCTTTCCCTTTCTCAGCTCTTCCCATCCTCCACCCCCACCGTGTACTAGGACCTTAATTGTCTTCATATTAGTCTCTGTGTTACAGACCACGAAAAGTAAAGTATAAAAATGTTGAATGACTCAGCTTTAGCTATCCTAAAGTGATTGTGACAGTGGTCTTCCAAATTCAGGTCTTCAGAATCTGAACCCAATGCCTTTAACCACTCCAGGTGACTTCCTCATAATATATAGACTTCTCTACCCCTTTTCATCCCTGTAACTTACCTGGACACTTGGTAGTTTCCTATTAGTTATTGAATAACAGACACTGCACTGAAGTGAATTCAGGGAAAGCTTCAGGTAACCTCCTGACTTCATTGAATGTGAGACACAGAAATATGTAAGGTCAGGATTTTCTCCTTTTCTGGAATGGGAATAAGCTTTGCCTCAACCAAGTTCTCTTAAAGCCTCCATCAGCTCTGGAAAAGAAAAACATGATGTGGAGTATATTCAAATGAAACAAATGATTACTTTCTCAGTTATTTTATGCAATAGTTCAGGATGAATGAGAGCTTAATAAGCTACCACTCTCTCTTCTCCCATAGCTGTCTTTATAAATTCACCCATTTTATGGTGGCTGAATTTCAAGGATCCTTCAATTTTTGCTTGTTTAGATCATGCCATAAATGAAAGTGAAAAAGTGTTATACATTTCATGTTCCTCCATCTCTCTTTGTGGTACCAGCTACACATTCTTTTTCTCATGAATCGCCTTCATCTGTATATTTTGAGATTGATGTACAGCTAATCTTTTGAGGGGTGGAAAGTACCAAGTTTGATTTCCCAGGCACACTGTTCTATCTTCCATGAGCCAATGAAAGGTGGATTAAAAAAATTTTTTTTTATTAAAACAATTTTTAAGTGTTTTGGGAATACTTTCTCCTGAACCTTGCAATAATACATCTCATATTAATATTAATTATCAATACACTCACAAAAAACAGAGGGAAGAAAACTTAAATGGACCAGACCTTTACTGAAGTTGTGTTAATGATTTTATTTATAGAATAATAGATCTTTGAGGAATCCTTTTCTACCCTTCCAGAATACTATTCATCATTGCTACTCTAAGCATCTGTTTTCCAAGTGCCTGTCTTAAATTGAGGGGAAAAGTTGTATTGACCCCAAGTTCTACAGGTCAACTTTTACATATTTAAACTTTTTAATCCTCTTTAATCTGAATTAAAAGATCTCAGGCAACTTGGATTAGTTATAAAATCATTAGGTTTCTTTCGATCTGAAGGTTCCTTAATCACATTGTGATCTTAGTTTTTTTATTTTTTTTTTTATTTTGGTCATTTTAAAATTAGTCCATATGAAATAGAGCTTTGCTTTCCCGTTTTCCTGCCTCTCAGCTCAAATATTTCTCAGCAATCTATGAACCAGCCTGGTATTTCAGTCTGGTCAGAAGAACTTCACAATCCAGTCTCTTACTTGCAGTTCTCTCTAATATCATCTCGTCCTAGTCCCTGGTATCAATTACTACACAGATCTTGTGTCTTATCTATATCCTTCCCTGCCCCCCTGCTAGCTTCACATTAATACTTTTTAATGAGAATATTAGACTCATTTAAGACTGATCATCAGAGATCCTCCAGTCCAACTTTGTCTTATTGTCTTTTTCTTCTTAGAAGTCCTCAGTGATCCCTGTCTTAGTACACTTCATGCTGCTATAACAGAATACCTGAAACTAGGCAGAATTTTATTTGTCACAGTTCTGGAGGCTGAGAAATCCAAGGGAGAGGTGTTGGCAGGTTTGGTGCATCTTCTGGAGGAAATGAATGCTGTTTCTCACTCAGCAGAAGAGTGGAAGAAAGCAAATCCACTTCTGCAAGCCCTTTTTATAGTGCATTCATATATTCCTGAAAGGAGAGCCCTCATTATCTAAACACTTTCTATTAAGCCACAATGTTCAATGCTGTTACACTGGGGATTAAATTTCAACATGAGTAGAGAAAGGGACAAAAATATTCAAGCCATAGCAATCCTGTCTCCAAACAGAATGACTATAACCCTCTCTGTTTTTCAAGTTTTTTAGGTCTGATCCTATTCCCTCTTCGAATATTCCCCACCATACACCCTTGAGTAGGCAGCTCCTTCTATAGGAAGCCAATTCTTACTCTCTATTTTTAACCGCCTCCACACACAGACCATAGAGCTCCTCCTGGAGATCCCTACTCCCCTTAGTCCAGCCACAAAATGTCTAACCTTTGAGCCCAATTTCACAAAGCTCTTTCCTAGTTCTTTTTTTTTTCCTTTTTCCCTATTAAACCAACACTTCTTGGGCCAGGTTAAGTTGTGGTTTGATCATGGTTATTGGCATAGTGCCCAATAAGAATAATGAGAATAGATGCTGGAGGGGGTGTTGTCTTGCAAGTCAGAGGGCAAAATATCATCTTCATGCAAGAGGAAAAATGGGTTGTGCTGCCACATTTAGAAAAGAAAAGGCAAATGAATACCAGGACATCCATTTAAGTTTATAGTAGACTTCAGATAAATAATTTTTAAAGTGTTAAGTTTGATTCAAATTTTGTATAGGACATATTTATAAACATTAGCACCTTATTTGAAATTCATTTTAACTGGTCATTCTGTATTTAACAGGCAATCCCAGAGCTCAGAGTGTTCAGGAGCAGATGGGATTGAAGTCAAAGAGACAAAAGTCCTTTTATATGCTACCAAGGATGCCTTCTTACTTTTACATTTTGCCCTACATTGGTGATTAATTCTCCCAACTTTCAGCCTTTCATTGTCTTTCTCCAATACATCAGTGGCACTCAGAAAGTTAGGAAATTCCATACAATTTCTATTTCCCTTCTCAACTGCTTGAGACTTTACACTTGCATGTACATTCTTTTCCATTCTTTTCCATTAGTATCACTGGTGAAAAGTTTTAACAACTGCACTGCTATACCATGCAAGGAAGTACCTACTTTCAGTATTTTACCTAATACCAATGACAAAATCCTCATTGCCAGCTCTAAAATATCATTTTTCCCCTCCCCTTCCCTTCCTGAGATACTTTGCTAAGAAGAACATTTTCCAGTTCACTTACACTTAGTTTAACAAACTGTTGTTAGAGACATATTTTTAAAATGAAAATGTAGGGAGGGAATGGGTGGAGGGAGGGGGATTGGAGGGACCATTTTTGAGGTCTATCTTACAGGGGTACAAGTGAAACTCTCTAAGAGTAGAATCAGAACGTTTTAAAACTATAACTGAGAAAATGACATGAAGGCTGTGTTGATCA